>CAAKHB010003684.1:411490-435244 GCA_901007665.1 Aeoliscus strigatus
GTGATGGGTTACAGATGCGCGGTTCAAAGTCGATCTTTTCGTCCGCATTCAGTTTTCTTCCACGACTCGTGCGGATCAGACTGTTTGCAGCTCGGATAAAAACCTGCTTAGCGTCGATCACCTCGCCGTGCCGAGACTAAACTCGCTTCGCTTTGTTAAAGGAAGAAGAGGAAGGTCTCCGCTTTCATTTTGGCCGAGTACAGACGCTATTTGAGAGCAGCCGTGGAGGAGGTGAAGCGTACAATGATGACGGGCAGATCCGTGAAAGATGTTGACAGATATCAGGCTGTTCTCAACTCCTTATTGGCGCTGGAGGAGAATAAATTCTGCGCTGACTGCGAATCAAAAGGTGGGTGACTTTCCAGGGTCGGTGTTCGTGGAGTAGTGCAGGCTGCATGAATCGAGCCTCTCTCATTCACTACAGAATGCATTCACCAGCCTCAACCAATTACATTATAGTGCATCATCACAAGGGAGAAGCATCCAGCTATAGTTCATCCAGTGGGGCCGCTTCTCCCATCATGTCTGCACATGAGAGCCAGCTTCAACGTATCAGGAAAAAATGGAACCAGCACCTTTGCAAGCTGGTTGGAAACCACAGACACCTGGGGCCCAAAAAGCTGCACTTTGTTCATCTTGAAATGAGTCAGTTGTTTCCTCATTTCAGGGTTCCTGATTAACTGAATTCAGATACATGAAACTTTAAAAACGCTTGGTTTGATTTCTGTCAGTTCAAGAATAGAAAAACAGCTGAAACAAATGCAACATAGGATACAAATACCAACATAGATTAGGGGCCGTTAAGCAAAAATCCTGAGTTTGATAATCCTGAAATGAGGAAATGAGGTTTTAGTTTCTAGTTGTCACGCAAACTAACAGAACTCAAACGTCTTTAAAGTTTAATATGTTTGAAGTCAGTTTATCAGGAACCCTGATATGAGGAGACATCGTCAGTTTTCAAAGTCAGGGTTTTCACTATCCTGCTTTCTGTCCAATGGGTACACATGGTGTTAATTACCACAGGTAATAATTCAGTTATCAACACAATTACCTAATGTTTTCCTACAAGGCCAGATTAGATTAAGGACATCAGTGGTGATCACAGCTCAAATAGTGTTTCAGCAATCACATAAATGAACAGGATTGCGGCCCCTGTGCCTCCTCTACAGGAGGGCAGATGAGTGAACATGAACACCGCTGTTGTGCTCTGCATCGAGTGAACTCATCTGAGTAATGTTAGTAAAGCGAGAGTCAGTTGTAGGCGAGTGTCCATGCTAACTGACCCTTAAATTTGTTTGAAGCCCAGACAAGTGAACTTCAGCTGTCACGAGCTGTTTGCTCAACCTGTTCTGCTACACTGGTGGATAAACATTGCTGTTTTGGTCTCAAATACAAAGAGTTGGAGGTAAAACAAATGTACGGTAGAATAGAAATATCCTCCGAGTAGATCAGGAGCTTGTTCCAGAGAGAGTTAATTAACCCTGAAATGAGGAAAACTGCAGAATTTTCTTAATTTCAGTGTTTCTGATCAACGTAATTTACACATATGAAAGTTTAAAGAGCTTTTTTTTTGTCAGTTAACGTAAAGATAGAACCAAAAAGTCTTTGTCTTGAATTGTCTTCATTTCATGATGAACAAACTCACTATACTGCCTTCTGGAATGGATTACATGCGGGATGGTGATTCAGTACTAAGTATGACGCTGATACGGATAATCAGTGACCATGTTTCTTCCTACAAAGTGATCTGATGTCCTTCAGCTGCTTTCGGTATCATGTTATGTCATTACTTTCTAGTGCACGGCATCTACACTGCTCCTGACACAACTGAATGGTGCTTTGGAGATTGGCCTTGCTGCCGTTACACCTAAACAGAGCAGATGCACACCACTCCGTTCCCACCTTTCCTTTACTGGCACGGCTCCCATGGCGATAGCAGCCCTGCCAGCGAATCACGGCAGGCAGACTTCCGTGGTGGTGGTGGTGGTGGTTGGGGGGGGGGGGCACCCCTATGAAAATTTTATGAATGATAGCAGCTTTCCCTTTTAAACAGGAAAGAAGGGGGTATTCAGTGCCAGAGACGGACAAGCAGGTTGATTGATTCCATTTCACGACCAGCAGGAAAGATAGTATGTTAGTTAGTAGATAGTATGATAGTTTCCATTTTGCATGATTCATGTACCGCACAGTATCAAGTATATCTAACATTCTCCTCCAACTTGGGCCAGTTGCTTTTTGTTTTAATAGTACTCAATGTACATTCACACGGCTGCCTCGTTCTTCCTTTCAAACATAACGTCCCCGACAGTCATCTCAATAAGAGCTTTCACAGCATAGCAGCTTCTTTTACTGTTTTCAGAGTTTTTTATTTGTGCTTTTGTTTTCTTGCCTTATTTCCTTCCCCCACTAGAAGTGAACCAGTTGAACTCTGGTGGACACAACCTATGAGCACTAGTAATTACTACATGAGCAATCAGTCGTCGTTATCACGTCAGTTCTAGGAGTAATCAGTGATTAACAATTATTCTGACATTCAATAAGACTGTGTTCGTTCAGTTTTCGTTACACTGCTGCAAAAGTTTGCACGTCTACACAACTCATTAATACATTAGAACATGAGGACTGTTGAGTTATTACTGCATTATAACATGCATTCATGTCATTCTACATTATTGATTGTACTCAGTACTCAGAAGCCATGCACACATTGCTCCAGTAATAGCAGCAGACCTTCACTTTCAAATACCCAGCAGTAAATGTAAGTGGCCTCTAATGAGCAGCAGGTTCTCCCATCTCTCTCACAACTGTTTGTGACCACACAGATGTTGGCAAAGGTGGCAGAGGAAGTGTAATTTGTGTTACCGGACAGAGTAGTAGGCAGCTAAAGGAAGAAGAGCCATATTACAAAGCTGAAAACATAACCTGGACTCCCTGAGTGCTTCATTTGATAAAATAATGTTGGAGCCGTTGGATGGCCCCTTTAAGAAGATATTGGAACAAAGCAAAACACACCTCGGGCAGACACACTCGTGACGGGTCAGAAGTGAGGCTAAAAAAATGCCATGTGATCAGGCATCAGCTCACCCAAAAACATCCTGTCCTGTAATCGACTAGGATACAGTCAGAAACATGGACGTTGGTCATTTCTGCCCCTCCACCCCCACCCATCAGACAGGACACATCACCCACCTGTCACATGATCAAATGAATAGGCTGATACCGAAGTGGTTTCTTGACCCTGTAAGTCCTCTGCACAGACACACACACTCAGCAAACGTGCACACACACGTGCACACCTTGAACCTGCTTTCATCCTTTCTGCTTTCCTCTCTCTCGTCAGGCTCGTGGCCATATGGCTAGTGATGCAGTAGAGTCTAATCTTCTTTGCGTTGACACAGTTGACACTGTGCATTTATCACCCCCCCATCCCCCCAGGTATTGAAGGGGGCAGGTAATGAATGCACAGTAATCTATGTCAAAGCAGACAAACAAAAACACATTAGCAGACCCACAGAGATGAACCCTGTTACTCCACAAACACATGTAACAGTAGCGTAGGATTTCTTCTTGTTTCTCATCTCTCTTCTGTAGTCTGCACCGCCTGACATACTAATTATTTATTTCCTATCGCTTCCTCTCAATGTGACACTTTTACTGTACGTCCACAGAGCTGCCAGGAAATAATGAAGGATGAGTGAGAGGGAGAGAGAGAGAGAGAGAGAGAGAGAGAGAGAGAGAGAGAGAAAGAGAGAGGGGCAGGTGCATAATGCAGCCTACACATCCAGTCTGAAAGGGTGTGTGTGTGTGTGTGTGTATGTGTGTGCATGCGTTTCTACCTGTGTATTTTCTGCTGTGGCAACACATCTGTCTCATATCATATAGTTCTTCTGTGTGTGTGTGTGTGCACGCGCACGTGCATTTGCATAAAGAGGTTTTCTTCCCCCTTGTTATTTGGCTCGTGTTTATGTACATGGCAAGTGTCAGTTGTCGTGGAGATGTCACCTGGCGATGTCATGCCCGAACCAAGGTAACCCCCACCTCTCCAATAAGATGCCTTATCCAATCAGAAGGCCGCAGGGATTTCCACTGAAAGACGGTGCTGATTGGCTGTTTGTGTTCCCTGATGGCAGCTGAGCCACACAGTGCCAAGGAGCAAGTACCACACCAGTACAGTACAGTATGCTTGAGGGTACTACAAAGAACATATTCATGAACATATTCAACATGCTCACCAAAAATAAAAGTTTATATTACATATGTATTAATTTATATCACCAAAACAGTATAAATGTGTTCAACTGTTAGCAGTTAGCAACACACAGATAATAACAGAAAATACCACATTTGGACATTTGGCTTGTTTGAGATATCATATTATCTTTAGCGCTAATACTATTCTTGTATTATTAAACGTGCAGTCGAAAAACGCCCATCAACTGTGATGTCACAGAAGCTATTTTAATGTTTTTGATGCCACTTCTTTGTACGTCTCCTCTGTGCTGTGCTCCTAAATTATCACAGCTCAAATAGCTGTGACAAAAGCAGTGACTTCTATTTTATTTAACCTGCCAGAAAACGTGACAAATTAAGTCTAAGCATGAGTTGACATTGTCTCTCCATTGTTATAGGAAAATGTGTGCAGTTAACCACTATGCAAACAGACACGCTCCCTAACTGACAGTGGCTGGAAGTGTCGTCTCTATATGTAAGTTCAAACAGCTCAGGGTCACAGTCGTGTTCATCATATTGTCACACAGATGGTGGGAGTGTATTAGTAAATTATCCAACGGGGACCATCTGCTGAGCTGAGAATGGGACTGGGTCATGAGTGGCTCTGGGGTTTCTGGATGGGTTTAGGTACCAAGGGGTTTGGTAACAGCAGTGGAGGACGTGTGTGGTAAAGTGGCAGTGGCGAGCGCACGCGGCATCCAATGCTAGCTCTGGGATTAACTGGGTGCTTGAAGAAAACGTGGTTTATCCTTGTGGGATATAGGCTAATGAGCCACATGCACCCGTCCCTGCATGTGTGTTCAAGTACTAGTGTGTGAGTGACATGTGCTGCGATGGGTGTATTGGGAAAAAAACACTGCTGGTAATAGACAAAAAAGGATGTGCGCTTATTATTATGCTACCGCTTCCATTTTATTCTGTTGTTAAAGGAAAGTGGCCATCATACTTTAACATATTGTGTACACAATGATTTTTCTTTATTATTTCCTGCACATATATGAGATGTGGGGTGTAAACACCTTGAAACAATAGATATATGACGTAGAGGGAAGGTAAAGCTAACACAATCTAAAGTGTGTAGTCTTTCATTTAGGAATAACACAATCAAGCAGTGAAAGGGTTACGACCTTTTGCAGAGGTCGTCGCTCTGGCAACAGGCTATTACTCCTTAGAATAACTTCAAAACATGATTTAGATTGATATGACATGTATGTGCTGAGAAATGACAAGTATTTGTTTTGGAGGAATATAAAGGAGACTGAAGGAAATGAAGGATGTAAAGAAGAAGCAGCACCAAACATACGAATCAGTCACCTCATATGTGTGGAGCAGGAGCTAATGTCTTGGCAGTACTCTCGTCATATCAATGTCAGTTATTGACCGACAGCGTATGTGCCAAAAAAAAAATCCCTACCCTTAAACTGCCAACACTTAATTATATATCACATCTGTTAAGCATTCACGAGGACATTGTGGTCAGGCAGTAGAGGAGATACATGCACTGTTGGGTATCACTGCATTGTATATGACTTTGCACATATTCAGTCTGGGCTGTTGTTGTCGGAATAAAAACAGAATAATGAATATCATGAGACATCAAGATATTTTTCTTTATCAGTGATTCATTTGGGAAGTGTAATTTTGTTCAAAGAGAGAGATTTGATACACGCCTCAACAGTGTTTTCAAACCAGTGTGCTTCAGCTGAGTGAAACAGGCTTCGGTTTCCAACATCACATGTCTAGAAACAAGCTTCAACGATCTTTATCAAGGCATTGGATGAAAGTGGTGTAGAAACACTATAAAATCCAGTTGATCGCTTGTAGTCATGTGAACACCAGCTGGTTGGATTCTTCACTGTGATGACTAAAGTAAGACATGTACCAGTGCTGATGGGTGTATGAGTGTACTAGGGTGCTGAATGTGCGGATGAGTGACAGGGAGGTTCATTATACATCTCTGTTTGTGCTCGCCCCCTGCACATAGCAGCAGGTCATCAGCTACAGTCTACAGTTTTAATGAAGATAAAATATCCCTCTTTCTTTATATCTGTCTCGTCTAAAATCTGCAGACATATATGTGTATGTGTGTGTGTCTATATGTATATATATATGATTACATGATTCATTATCCGCCTCTGCTTCTCGGTAGTTAGCCCTCTCAAAAACTAGGAGCATCTCCCTCTTTCAATCTTGTGTTAAATTACCCCTCTGAATTTGAATACAAAAGAAAAAGAGGAAGATGCTCAACGATGGAGGAATGCAAACACAGATTTGGACTGAATGCTCAATATTTCATTTTTAGCCATCTCTTCCTCCTACTCTCTTTCGATTGTATCAAAGTACCTGGAGGTGTGCATTGGACAAACATACAGTGAACACACTGCATCGATTGGCAGTAAAGAGGCTGCTGTGGAGCAGGTGTGATTCACTCTACATATCGACCACAAAAAAGTCAGCACAGGCTGTTCTCACTTTACTGTCCGACCGCCATGTTAGCTGACAGACAGACATCTTTAATACCCTGCAACGAGCAGACCGGACCACCAGCAGCAGGAAGAACAAGACTGTTTGAAGATAAGAGCCCTGTGCGAGGCTGTGAATGTGAGCATGCGTACGTTGACAGTGTTACTGCAGTCGATCCTCGGGGACATGAAAATCAGTTTTATAGGCAGTCTGTCAGAACATTACATGTAAAATCACAAGGAGGTGGTGGAGGAACCACCAGTAAAACACAACATCATGTATGTCAAATTCAGCAAATATTGAGATATTTCTCTGAACTGAGAAAATGTCATTAGGCTTCATACTGTGTGGACTAACACAATGATTCAACTAACCAATTCAGGAAATGAAGAATGGCTGACACCCTGGAATGCCTTCACGATCATTATTTAGTCCTTTTTCTTTTTTCATATCTGTGCCTGAAACATACACAGTGCTCTTTTGAAGTTTGATTGACAGCCTCCCTGACCTATGAACTCACACAGGGTAAGAAACAATGACTGGTTGAGGTCATGCTTGTAGTGTTGCCAGTCTACCGACCAAGACACGGCAAGTATTTATGCCACTGTGATGGTTTAATCGGACATGGTGACAAAGGTGAAAGACAAAAATGTTTTGTCGAGCTCTCACGACACGCCAAACAAGAGGTGGTGTTTACACTGAGTCGGTTCCAACGTGGTGCACAGACATCTGCTTGACTTTTTAATAGAAATGTAAAAAAAAAAAAATGCAACAGTGGCTGCAAGCACAAAGTCAGGGACTTTGGGAGAGCATTGAAAGGACATTAAAATGAGCAAACTAATTCCTGCACTCTGGGATTTCTACACAGTCAACAGTGTCTCTTGCTCCTTGTGACGATATTTACAGGGGTTAAGCAGGATTGGCAGAGTAATTCTATTATTAGCCAGTGTGACAGCTAATACTTCAGACAGACGGTCAGGATGATGGACATACTCTGTCTGTCTGTCTGGATTATGTTTTCTGCCGCGTCTCTCTGCACTGCTGATTGAATTTTTGCCTGTCTATGTCTGTCAGACCCACATAAGGCCTTGGATTGTATAAATTATGGCTTTTTGCATTCATATCTCAGGCGCTAACAGAGACACGTATCCATTAGTTGGGTTCTAAAGCCAGACACATTGTTTCCGAAAGAGGAAGAGGAAGACTGAAATTCAACTTCCTCTTTAGTTTGCATTGAATGGTCACTGTTCAGCATCTTAGTGTGTTGTCACTTCATTGACTATGAAAAGCTGCTCTTCCATCTAGTGGTGGAACGGCCACACTGCCACAAAGATTCGCAAGGTTGCAGGCAAAGAAAGACTCGCTGAGTGGAGGCAGAGAATGGTTCGTGCAGTCAGAGTGTGCATGGGAGTGGGGTTGCAGGAAGAAATGTAGAGAGATGAGTGGGAGTAGGAGGAGGACGAGGAGGAGGAGGAGGAGGAGGAGGGGCAAAAACCAAGAAGGTTTCTGGGAAAGATGCGAAGCACACATATTCTCTTTGAAGCTGACTGTATTCTCCAAAGAGGACAGTTGCATAATTTTAGGAGAAAACAGCCAGGAAGTGTTGTTTTTATAATAGTTGCCTTTTCAGGCAAGGATGTAGACGAAACACAGACTCAGATCACTCAGCTTATCATGCACCCACACACACACACAGAGGCTCATGACTAACCATCCCTGCAGGTATGCAGGCTCTCAGTGTGTGCAGTCGTGATTGTAAGCGTGTAGCTGTGGGACTTTCCACTCCCTCTCTGTGCTCAGCCTCAGCGATGCAGACAAACTCCTATTGGATCACATTATGGGTCAGGACACTGGATGATTTACATGGGATTAGATGTGTTCCCTCATGAATTCACACTCATAATTGAGGTCTTTGGCTTGCCTCTCTATAATTGGACCAATTTTAAACAGACTTTTTTTCTCATCATCCCTTGGCCTTTTTTCTTCTACTTTAGATACAATCTCAGTCTCCTTTCTTAGTTTTTGGTCTTTCTTGTAATTTATTACCCCCAATCACTATATTAACTCTCCTCCTGCCTTCATTCTGACAGGTCCCAGATGGGCATCCTGGAATTTGGGCATTTTTATCTGTATAAGATGTGCTGGTATTCATCGAAACCTTGGAGTCCACATCTCCAAAGTCAAGTCGGTCAACCTGGACCAGTGGACGCAGGAGCAGGTCCAGGTCAGAGGACTCATATTCTTGGTGTTAATGTGAGATAGATTATTAATTGAATTATATTCAACATTCTTTCACACAGATGGTCTGATCTGACAAAAATACCCCTTTTCAACTACAAGGTTCCAGCTCGACTCGCCTTGACCCTATCCGTTTTCTTTTTCTTGCATTTCCACTGGTACCTAGTACTTTTTTAGTACCTCGTCCAGCGAGGAGCCAGTACTAAACATCACAGAGTGCCAGTCACTGATTGGTCACTGAAGAGAGAGGGACATCCCAAGCACTACCTTCAACAAAAGAATCTCATGGCAGTATTAGCAGTAATAACAGTACATTTCTTTATTCCTCAACTCACGCTCATCTCAAACACACAGTGATCCATTGTGACTGCTGTGACATCAGCACTCACATCAAGGAGGTACTAACTTGTAATGGAAAACGATGTCTCCGGAACCTAACCGTGGAGAGCTGAGTCGAGTCAAGCAGAGTACAGCTGGAACTGTAGTGGTGACTGAAGGCTTGTACATCATCTGCAAGAACAGAGAAATGTGTTTTGTTCCTTCGAGGTGCCAAAAAACAAAAGCAAAAGTTTGTTCTCGTCAGGACATTTCATACTTCACGAGAAGTATGAAAGTGCAGAAACTGCAGAATAAGTGCAGAACTCCTGGGAAGTTTGAACAGGGCTTCTGATGAGCAGCATTTCTGACAATCACACAATAGCTCTCGGAAACTATGCGAGAAAAAAAGTTCAGTCCAGATGATGTGACTAGAACAAGCTGCGAGGACTCCCAAAGTTTCTCAGTTGCATGTACTGGCTTGCATTCTTCCCAACAAGATGAATACATCAGTGGATTTTATGTCTCACATGCGTTGTGTCCCCAGTGCATTCAGGAGATGGGAAATGCCAAGGCCAGACGTCTGTACGAGGCGTTCCTCCCCGAGTGCTTTCAGAGACCTGAGACCGACCAGTCAGCAGAGATCTTCATCCGGGACAAGTATGACAAGAAGAAGTACATGGATAAGGTCATAGATATCCAGATGCTCAGGGTGAGACTGCATCACAACAAACATTAGTGTACTTGCAAGTAAAAATGGGAGAGAATGAATGTTGTTTTTTTTCTGCACAGAAAGAAAAGAGCTGTGACAACATCCCCAAGGAACCAGTTGTCTTTGAGAAAATGAAACTGGTAGGTTCGGTCATATACTGCAGAGAAGAAGGAAAGATGGAACGACCAGCAGTCACTGCTTAAGGAGGTCTAATCAAACAATGTAAACAATTGTACATTTCTTTTATCCTGACAGAAAAAAGACATCAGCCCGAAGACTGATTCGCAGTCAGTCACTGACTTGCTTGGATTAGGTATTCTACACACACAGACGATCACACACCTGTGTTACTGCAAAGAGTGTATGATGGATTACTACTAGTACCTGTTTCAGTGCTGTGACGATTGTCTGGGCTGTAAAATCTGTGAAACAAAAAGTGTGAAACATTCTCTGTCCGCAGACCGGCCAGGTAACAGAGGGGCAAAAATAGTAGACACACAGTTTTTAGTTTAAGGGAAACAGATATATCTATATGTACAACTACGAGTGTATGAAAATATTAGTCTGAAGACTCAATCTAAAGCTCACATCGAGTGAGGAGGGTATTTCCCTACTGATTCAGCCACGTTAAAGTTGCAGGTAAAGCAAAGGACATTTAACCGTTTCCTCCTTTTCCTCTCTCAGACACGCCCAGTCCATCACTGTCTAATGGAGGAGGATGTGTTGCAGACATGAATGAGAGCCCGGCGCTGTCGAATCCACCTCTGGCACACTCCGCGTTGGATCTCTTCAGCTCACTGGCAACGTCGGCCTCTGCTTCCGCCTCAAAAAAAACAGTATGTGATAACGACAGAGTTCATAAGCAAGTTGAAACAAACTCTTTAAAACAATGAATACTTACCGCCATGTTTTTCTCCTTTTCAGCCCGTTTCCAGCTTGATGCCTCAGAGCAGAGTTGCCACCTCTGTGCCTGAAAACCTCAGTCTCTTTCTGGATCCGGCACCAAAAACAGAAGAAGTCAAGAAACTGTCAAAGGACTCTATTCTCTCCCTGTACGCCTCCACCCCCTCGGTGCATGCCAGCACTATGGCTCCTCATGGTGAGTTCTCCATCCTCCTTGACTCATTCACTTGGGTTGAGAACAAACATTTTTAACTGTGGTTCATCTTCTGTAGGATTGTACATGAACCAAGTAGGATACCCAACGCACCCGTACGGATCGTACCATTCTTTAGCCCAGGCTGGTGGGATGGGCGGCACTATGATGACATCACATGTTGCCCTGATGGGGCAGCAGCAGAGCAGCTTGATAGGGGCTCAACAAAACAGCATGATGGGACGGCAGAATGGTTCGATGGGTGCACAGGGTGTCATAGCCCAGCCCAGCGGCATTGGGTCATCACCTTTCATGACAGGGATGACCCAAGGCATGATGGGACATCAGCAGAGTGGCATGATGGTATCGCAACAGAATGGCATGATGGGACAGCAGCAGAGTGGGATGATGGGACAGCAGCAGGTTGGAGGTTTGCCATCTGTACCGCAGCAGCAGGTGTACGGCGTCCATCAAGCCCAGCAGCTACAGTGGAATATTGCGCAGGTGTGTGTGTGTGTGTGTGTGTTCATCATAAACGTTAGCAAACTTATGTTGTAACAGCTGTTGAAACAGAGCCATGTTTGTTTTGTGCCCTCTCAGGTGACTCAACACATGGCCGGCATGAATCTTTACAACACCAACGGCGTGATGGCGTACAGTGGGTACAGTGGTCAACACCTGGGAGGCTCAGCGGCTCCAAGCTCAGCACACATGACGGCACATGTCTGGAAATGATCACATGTACCCTGGATGAAACACCAAAAACCCACAGACAAGAGCAGAAAGTGGACCGTCGAAAGTGTGGTGAGACTCCGGAGATGATGTTTTCTGAATCAAGGGAGGAGGAAGAGGAAACCACAACTACCTCTGTTTCTCTTTCCTCGCCCCCGCATCCTCTTCCTGCCTCATGTGTGGCCGTGTTTCGCAGATTTCCATGCTTGCCTTCAGAACATTTCTGGATTGACCTAGTAGACGGGTTCCGAGGCTGCCGGGTTAGGACAGCATACCGTACCTTCATGTGAGCGTGTGTGTGCGTTCACTAATGGCTCAAGGAAACTTTTTCGTTAAAATCAGAGGACCATTCAGATTCATTTTTGTCTCTGTGTTGTTGCCGCCTCAGCATATGTTATGAATCACACAGCACATACCTTGTTAGGCAAATGTAATAGTTTCTAATAGTCATTACATATTCGCCCAAGTCTTCAACCTAAGGCCACTTTGAGACTGAAATATCATTTCATTCTTTCAATTTTCCTTCACGGTGAAGACAAATCATGCTTTCAGTTCAACAATCCACCTCAAAAGATGCATGTTTGATGAGAAAACAACAATGATCCCATATAGACCATATTCTGAGCTGGAAAAGTATTGCTGGCCTTGAAAAATTAGGGCTTCAGTCCACTTGGATGAGCCACTTAAAAGGGCTCTGGTATTGTGCTCTGACTGGGGACGTGTAGATGTCTGAAAAGAGTTTATTTTCCCACGTGGTGCAACCTCACTTCAGTGTTGGACTCTTTAAATGAAGCCTAAGTGATGCTCAGATTACTTGGTTTAAATATTAATTCAGCAGCCCAGGCAGATATTTCTTTGGGGGATGGCAAACATACTGTACGGCACCAAGTGCTGCAGTATGACATACAAATTCCAGATACTGTGTGACAAAACAGCATGTTGGTAAATAGCACATGTGACTCATTTTAAAAAGAAAAAAAAGGTGAATGATTATTTTGTTGTTACATTTTCCCGGTTATATTTATTCACAGCTGTGAGATGCATGTGGAACCAGAAGACACTCATGAATCTGTCTGGACCGCTGGAAAAGAATAATAATTTCATGTTTCAACACATTCACACTGCCTTGACTGTCTTGACTATGAGCAGCCTACTCAGTTCACACAGGGCTTCTTTTACAAGCCAAATCGAATCCAAACTCGTGTCATCAGATGGATTTTGGGAGACCAAAGAGCAACACTTTAGCTTTATAAGTGTTGTACAGTGTTACATTATGCTTCACTCTAGTAATCAGAGGACAAATACTGGAGAATCGTGTTTCACTGAGCTGTTTCTTTGACACTTTACTTGCATGCGATTTCATCATGTGAATGTCACGTGTTGCACACCTCAAACGTTGACTTTGTGCAATGGACGCCTCCCATTAGGCTGAATAGGAAAGAGGCGGCGACAGAAGTGTGATAAACACACTGTAAGGTGGCGATCAGTCATATATCATGATACTTCCACTGAACTGCATGAGGAGAATGTGTTCTGTGAGTTAATCAACAAATCTGAATGTGTGGATCAACTAACAACTAAAAAAAAACTTTGTTTGGGGTCATTCAGGGGGAAAATTGGGCCAAACCACATTGTGAAGCGAAAAGTGATTGTACTGTTTCACTCGAGCCGAGTCATCTCTCTGTCTGAATGTTCCGTCCCATAAATGCATGAAGCCATTTGTGTAAATAATGTTTTTTGTTTTTGTTTTTTTTTTAAAGAAGACAATGTAGTGTTATGTTTCATTACAGAGGAAACAAACGAACAAATAAGAGGCTTCTGTCAGTTTCATATACTCGGTCTACACCTGTTGTTTCTTTGTAACGAAGACTTTTTCCAGATGGTTCGACAGCTGCCGTCGCAATATCACGTCATGTCATCATGACTTATGTACTTATTTATGATGAAATTAATAAAATCAGTACTTTTTAGTCTTTGATATATCAAAGACTTATTTATATTTATCTGTAAAATAAAAGCAAACGAAGGAATGTATCTTCTTATGTGAAATGTCCATCAAGATATTGTGTACTTCATCAGCACTTTTGTTTCTTATCACTACATTAGCTTTGTTTTGCCCCATTCCTGTCTCACGTTAGCCAGGTAAATTGGAGAAAATGTATGTAACACTCATCTTCTATGTGAAAGTATATTTAAATAAAATCTATATCTTGTGCTTTGTGTTAATGCTCTTTTTTTTTTTTTTAAAGCTGTTGTGACATATTTTCAAAAAATACTGTGACAGTCCAGACGGAGCGGGTTTTATCCATTGACCAACTGACATTGCTGGTACAATTTACACAAAAATCTGATCAGTAGTTTGTGTGGGAAGACAAATGCTCTGACAAAAACATTACTACTGAAAACTCAAAAACTAATACTGATCAAATGAAAGCAATGCAGTTTGAAAGAGGTCACTGGCAGTGATGGAAGGGGCCCGATAAAAGCCCCCCCAGCATGATTCAAATTACAAACCATCCAGCCCAAACTGGATGGTTTGTTGCATGAATCACCTGATTGGAATACTTGGTGGAATTGAGTGTGTCTCAGCTCAAATGGACACCCGAGATATAGATAGATAGATATGGATTGAGTCGAGAGATTTGGTTTGACTCGGTTGCATTCAGTCTTACAGATTCAATACCTTTTATTACTAAAACCATGATACTGAAGAGCAAACGAAAACAGCTTAAACGACAATAAGCGCAGTAAAATGCAAGTGGCTGACAGAGAATCACTGTGTCACAAACATCACTTAAATACGTGGAATGGCCTAGTTAATGTGCAAAAGGGACGATGCCAGTGATTTATACCAATACAACCTGGGTACAATTCCCATCGAGATCGTGTTACTTAGCTCATCAATTAAACATTTGAAGTCTGAAATGACATTATTTTGACATTCAACATATGAGTATGTATACTTGTATGATATATGATTCATAGTACATAATACAGCTATAGCCTACTACAGTCAGATGTGCCAGATATAAAACATTGTCTTCATGAGTTCATTTTTATTTCATTCAACTGGAACCCGTAGTATAGTCGACCATGAATGTGAGAGGCGAATCAAATCCCAAACAATCCATGAACCAATAAATGACAGGTCTCCATTGCACTTCATTTTATTGACCTCTAGATGTCCTACTCGAGCACTCAAGCCTTAAATAACTTAAATAACAAAGCCTCGATCGCCTCACAACCTGCATGCAAACATCTGACAAATTACCACACTGAACACTAAACTCGAGGCTTGTAGCGAATCTCCATGATCATGTGACCGATGGCGATAGAAGCCTCACATGCCTCATTAAACATCGGAAGTGCTGTGACTTATTCAAATCTTTGGCGCTGCATTGTTCATCATATTCATCATAAACCGGTCATGTCAATCTAAATCAAGTCATTCTAACAGCCCGTGACTACTTCGATGTGATTGCACCAGACTGCATGTGAGAATCGTTTGGAAGTTTGTGGCTGTGATGAATGCAGCAGTCCACTAGATGTCACTGTTGGGTCCGTCTTTGAGGCTTCGACTCTCCAAGCTACAATCAGGAACACGTGTTGCACAAGGCTTCGCCCGACCATCTCTACTCAAAATTAAAATATACCATAAATCAAGCCTTACCCACTTCCCACCAGTGCAGACAAATCCCTCTCGCCGGTTACGATCTGCTTGTCTACGAGGACCCACGATGTCCTGCTGTCTGTTCAACTGCCTGTCCAGAATACGCCCCTTATTAGTTAATTTGTCAAACGACTGTCTATGGACTCCAATTGATCTTGTTTCCAGTTAATGTAATGACCTGTCAATTTTGCACAACCCCTGAAATGTACAAAAATAAAACTGACCAATGACACTCATCCAATTTTGAGGCATTTGTGAAGATACATTGGTTTGATTTAATTCTTCAGGCACAGAAATTGTTTTTTTAATCATTTAATTGAAGTCATGATGTCAATAATCCCTGTGTGATCTGATTACAGGGTTGTTTCTAAAAATCCATTCTTGCATGTCAAAGACTAAGCTACTGATGAAAGACACTCAAAGTGGTTTAGTGATTCAAATAAACTTTATTGACTTTGCGTTCAGATGTCGAAGGGCATGCAAATACAGGCTTCTGAATCCCAAATGTTCTTTTTTTCTCCTCACCCTCAGTTTAGTTGTTTTCTTAAAAAACTACGTGCACCTTAAGTAATCAATTTTGCAGCGTACAAACCACAAAAATACTAGTTTTACATTATCAAATACTGCACATAGAAAACATTTACAAAGCACAGGTATAAAATTACAGCTCCCTTTTATCATCTTTCTTCATAAACGGCATCATCTCTCACCAGACGCTCTGATACTACTACTTTGCCCTTTAAACATTGCAAACACTCCTCAGTGGAAATGTTAAGGCCAGTTAGAGAAGACAACCACTCACCTACCAGCAACGACAGTTTGACTCATTAAATGTTTGAGTTAAATTGACTGGATACGTCTATCTACTGGCAAATATTTGTTCTTGGGGGTATAAAGCTTATCAAATCTATTGTCAGTCTGTTGCCAAGCTCGAGAGGAGGACAGTTGTCTTGACAGGGACACGGGGAGATACATACACTCAGAATAGCCTGACAGACACTTAGACAGAACTTGTGCTCTGCTTACCGACAACAACATGGCATAATATGCAACAAAAGCTCAAATTTTTCATCAGCTCAGTGGTTAATGTGACAAGATAACATCCGTTGGAGGTGATGGCTGCTATACAAGCACACAGGCCAAATGTTTCTTGCGAAAATAACCACCATTAATATGTTGAACGTGGTGGCTTTCAAAAAGTATCGCTGCTTAAAGTGCCTGTGAATGAGGTTTGACTTTCAAGACACAGCCTGAGGTAAAAATAAAAGACAGAGAGGCAGAGAACGAAGGTCTCAGCAACAGAAAGAGGTTACCGCTGTCAGTTATTGCCAGAAGAAAATGGAAGGCAAAGCCTGCGCTACTTTAAGGTACAGCATTATTATTATTATTTTTTAATTTTTCTTCTTTGTTGCTTAATCATCAGTGATTAAATACAAGAGAATCCTCAGTGTAACCATGCGGCAAACATTTCTTAGTACAAAAGTCAAAACAATCCCATCAGCCTGTTTGATAAACTGGTGCAAAGGGAAGGGGGTGCAATTCTTTCCTCTTGAAACCCATCCTGGCGATTTCATTGAAGATGAATGCATGTCGCCAGACAGAATTCATGCTTGTTTCAACCAGCGAGCTGTTGGGTTTTTTTTTTTTTTAAATAATACACGAAGAATAAGACAGTATACAGTACAGTAAGAGTCGGGGACGCCTGAGCCACAGCAAAGTCCCTGGAAAAGTCTGAAAAAGAGACACTTTAGCAAACGAGATGACAAAAAAGTTACACTCAGTTCAGGTGTAAGGATTAAGAAATACATTCAAAACTATACATATACACATTTAAAACTTCGGTACAATATTTCAAGCAAAATACATTTGTCAAAACTTTCAGCTGTGTGCTACAATAGTGAAGCGTTGTCTCCTATACGTTACAATAATAAGGCCATTGTAAACTGAACAAGCCCTCATTTTAGTCTAAAAGAAAAAATAAAGAATACAGGCAGTTCTGCCTCTCAAACCTGCTTCTCTTTCTTGAATACTCCCTTTCTCATTACAAAAATAAAATACAAAGGTTGATCCAACGTTCATAAGAGGAATTTTTGCACACGTTAGAAGGGTGAGTGGAAGGAAGCGAGCAGGCGTAGGGGTTAATCGTCCACCCATCCAGAGCCTTTACATTCAAAACTCAGCTGAGCCGCTTTTGTCTCAGTCACATCGAAAATACATCCTCCTCTCGGACACCCGACATGCTGTTTCCAGTACGTCACAATAACCTGCCATCGAATCAAAAGACCCTCCTTGAGAATGCCAACATTCAACAAGCATCGCTCAGCTCTGCAAACGTCACAATTCTCTTTCAACATGAACCCGTCTGCTTCAAAGTCTTTTTAAACATTATAATATCTTTAACTTATTATACACAACATAGACTTCAAGTAAAACAAATGACCACGCAGTGAGACAATTATGTGATAACTATGTGACTAATCTGTCGTGGCAGTTATATCAGAAAACCCTGATCCTTTAATTATCTTCTCTATGGTCCAAAACTAATAAATATCTGCACATTTAAATCACACATACACACACACCTTACTGTCCTCACCCTCATTATGTACCACACAGCCCTGTGGCTAAACTTCATTAAAAGACACACATTTCGAGACATTTTAAGGATATTTCTCTTTGCATGGTGTCAGAACAGTTGCGAAGTGAAACGTACAGTCTCACCGAAAACCACATAAAACTACAGTTTATAAAGATCACGATAGATCATTCAACAGTGAACATGGATGATGAATCTTTTCTTCTTCATTCCATTTTACTTCTCCCTCACTGATTGTTTTTTCGAGATGTCTCAGAATCACAAAAGCCGCACTGCAGAGAATGTGTGCAAATATCAAGAGTTCTTATTTTAACAACATGCCAGTCGTCCATAAAAATAGATACAAATCAGTGAGACACATAAAATGACAAGGGGACCCTCCACCGTAAGGAGTCACACATTGCCAGCGATCCCAACGTTCACAGAGCACTGTCGAGTGTTCTTGTCAATCAACAGCAATGCTAATTTCTATTTATTGGTGATACAGCTAAAGGGGAGCTCATAAAACACAATAGCTCTTAATAGCTTGAGACAGTCTTTTCTAGACAAGAGTCTCACAGCAGAACAATTCCCTACACGCCATAAAATACAATTAAAGAAATCAGTAAACAGTTGCTACTTCTGGCGCTGTTTTATAACTCATTGCTACAACAGCTGTCAGTCTAACATTGAACTTTGAACCACCTCAAAACTCTTGTAAATAGAATTGAATAGAATGAATTTTATGTGCAAATTTATACTGATTACTGTGATTGACTGACTTGTAAAACCAACACCACACTCTTCAAACAGAACATATATTCTACAATAAAGTGCCATCTTAAACATACAGCTTGAGAAGTAGTGTGGTGATGTGGTAGCACAACAACTACATCCAGGCCGTGTCAAATATCAATCAGAATACATATCACGTTTATATCATGCCAAAATGGTTTAGTTCCAGGCAGCCTGACCAATCAAGTGTGTCTTTGCCTCTGGATGCACATCTGGCTGAGGCAAGAGTCACCTTCCTATTTCTTTCATCATTTGGAAACAATCAGCTGACAAAGTACACAGAGAACGTGGATCCCTCCTTTGTATGGGACACAGGAAAACTGTACATATTTCCACAAATGTGCTTAAGATGGAGGGCAGGATCACACGCATGTCTATCAGTGAGCTGGATGGCTACTTCAACACCAAAAGCACTCTCCTTAAGTCTGTGCGGTACTCTGTAATCTGGGCCAATCGCAAAAAAGGAAGTGGCACTACACTGCTGTTACATCGGTCAAGGCAAGCTAAGGAAGAAAAATGTTTAAAACAAAATGTCAGCACTTCAAAATATCTCTACAAGGGTTGCAAGCAAGCATGCAGAATGCAGCTGAAACATACATCAACACAAATAAGTGTATAACTAGTTATCTCGATATATATCTATATCTATATATAAACTCTGCCCTGTGGAAATTATAGAATAGCAGTGTTGCTACTTCACATAATAGCCATTATGTGAATATCCAAGCCTGTTGCCCAGGTGTGTGTTTGGCCGACCGTTCTCAGCTCATATATGTAGAATTTATCTTCATTTTTTTGCATTACATCTAAGTCATTGACTCTGCTACATATCCATACTTTATATTGTGTACTACTTCACCTACTACGTAATAATAACAACAATAACAATTGCTTTGGTTTTAAAAAATAAAGTTTTTTTTTCTTAGTTTGGCATAGAGAGTATAGAAACTGGCATCAGGATGGTGCTGGGATGAGTCCTGCTTTGGAATGCAGATTATGGCACCCAGTGAATCGTCAATTCATGGTTGGAAATGCTGACATCTGAGGGTGAGAGACCCTGTGCAGCTGCATGAATTTTCTATCTGGACTACAAATACTGATGCTGCGTTGAAGGTGGAGAGTCGGATCAAATGTGACGGTATGTTGCACTGATGTGAATGAGATCTGGTGCGGGAGTGTGTCTTCTTGCACGGATGAACATGGGTGTGTGTTTCTACCTGTCTTGCATTTCAAAAACAGTCTTGGTGTATATACAGTCCATGTCTGCATGACTCTTCCTGTGCTCGTGCATGTGGGTGTCTTCTGGGTGCTTAGGTGCACGAGGGGCTGGTGGCGCTCTCCAGGGAGGACTGGGAGAGGCGTCTGGTGAGTGGTCCGATGCTGGGATCTGCCAGTGAGGAGGTAGGGAACAGCTTGTACCAGCCACTGACTGTGGCCGACAGGTCCAAGTCCTCCAAAAGGATTTGGGCCATTCCCATGAAGCACTTGTGGTCCATTCGCCCATAATCCCCCCACACTATTACCTACGGAAAACAGGAAATGGTTTGATGCTGTTGAAGGAATGACAAATTACACTGACTGTATTGTTCTGGTCATCAGAGTATAATATGTGTGTGTGTGTGTGTGTGTGTGTGTGTGTGTGTGTGTGTGTGTGTGTACATATAGATACACACACACACACATTAATATATATATACAGATATATCTTTCAGTTTGTTATGTGATGATGATGACGTTTTACGCTTTGTTTTTTTACGTTTTACAGAGGTAGTTTGTCGTTTATGAGGGCAGAAACTACACGCATTCATGTGAGGACATAGCAGCCTTGACATGGTGAAAATTTAGTTGAAATACAAATATAGTGGTCACACAAAGTGTGAATACACTAGCCAGTACTACAACTGCAAAACTACTGTGTGTCCATTCCACCACACTAGAGAGTGTCATGTCAAATGAACACATTCACTGATGTTAAACAAGTGTCACATCAGTACAGCCAATCACTTGCTGTTCATTTGTTGCACTGGTTTAGACACATCAGTAATAAAGAGTATGAAGTGTTTTTTCATTTGCTCTGCCGCACCATCAAATGGACATTAATTGTAAAACAGATAGATTCTAATGACTTTGGTGTGTGAAGCTTTGAATTATATAAATTATTGTTTATTGTGCCAGTACATGAACTTGGAACTTAATATGGTGTGGGGAAGCTTGAATAGATCACAAAATAACATGCGGAAAAGTCCCATTTTCCAAGTCATTCAGGCGGAAGGGTCGGCACACAAGGCTTCAACGTCACCGCAAACGTCATCGACACACGCCTCGCTTCACAAAAATCTTCCTGAAATACACTACACATGCTTCAAAGCCTTGACACGGAAGGACACATCACTTGTATCAGATCTTTAGCGGGAGATAAAATTCTCTTAATATCACTGATCGTCTGATATTTAAAGAGTGTATATTACACTGCTGAGTGTGACTATTTGAGTGTTTAACAAGTAGAACAAGTGAAGTAAAAACCTGGAGGACTTTGCCCTGAGGGCTCTCATCAAACAACAGAGCCTGCTGGTAGGTGGGGTCCAGAGTCTTCTTCACTACTTTGGTTTTCTTCTTAGCCAAGCATACTCCGTTCTCCAGGACATACACCTTCACATAGGTCGCTACACGCACAACACAAACACGCAAATACGTTATATTTACATCAATATGCAAGTGACATGAGCAATAATTGACGTTGATACCTGGTAGGTTCTTGGAGCCGGATTTGGCGATCAACCCTCTGGCCTGGTTGACCTCCACCTCCAGCTGCCCCCCTCTGTCGACCATACCCACATGGACATCCCCTGCAGACACAAAACATGTTGACATGTTGATCATCTTATGACGTGTAATTGGAAGAACAAAAGTGTATTGAAGTAGGTAAGATCAGATGATCCTCCTTATATAAAGCAAGAGTTCACTGAGTTTGCAGTTTGCAGTGACTCCTTTCCACCAGCAGAGAGCGTCAGATGGCTGAGTGACTGTCCAACAGACCACTGAGACGCACAAAGCTTTGTTCACTTGTTTCCCACAAGCAATGACCTTTGCATGAAAGATTAATACCATATGCAAGAATAATCCAACCATGCTGAGTGAGTAAGTGCACTATTATTTTGTTCCATTTTTAAACGCAGAGACGCACAACATGCATCTGAAAGTTTCTGTGTTGCTGAATGTAGTTCATTGAATTTGATCTCGATCTTACAGTCAGAAAAGAGTGACTCTACTTTGCTGACCTCACAAAAGAGAAGGTCATGCACATTACCTGCACAAATGAACCATGAACTACTTCTGGAGCAGAATGGAACTTACATCCAAACAAATGGCATTCAGGGGGACTTACCCATGGGGGGTGTAGCTAATGTTTGCCGGCCTACAATCTGAGCTGGACCTAGTCCATCCAGAAAGTCACTGAACTGGCTCTCGGGCCCAAGGCGCGTGGTAGGGAAGACAAACCTGTGAGAGGAGTGACCGAATTAATGGTGGGTGGATAGACAGATTAACGGATGGACACAGGGATACTCACGTTCCATCGGAGCTATTTGAGTTGGTGCTGCCATCGGTGGAATCCTTGCTGCCCTGCCGCGTCACTCGGTTCCTCATCTCCACGGCGATGCCAGTCTCCGTGCTCCGTCGAATGGTGCTGCGAAGCTTCTTTGTCCCGCCATCTAAAACACAAGCGATTACAGCTCTTTCTGTAACTGGTCAATCACCGGCGTGATAATCCATTAAGAAAGCCATCAGAGGAAGACTGGAGTGTGTGTATTTTACACAGCATCTATGTGATAAAACCCTCATGGACTTGTTGCTTTTTAAAAGATAGTGATGTCCTGCTGTGTTGCATTCATCTACAGACAACAATCTGATTTTATAGTGTATTAATTTCTTCGCCATGTGTCTGACATATTTTTTAAACAGTGAAAAATGGTAGATGTCGCTCTAAAACTTTCTATTCTGTGAAAGAACTTTTCACCATGCTTGCTTTTTTTCAGACTCAGTCAGGTCGGTCTTTGTGCTCATTTCTTTGGTTTTAATTCAAAGAAAGAAAATCTTTCCAGTTTCCACATAATATAACTCCGTTCTCCAGTTGCTTTTCTTATACAGAGGAAACACACATCAACTGGCAGCATGAGTGATGTGGGTGGCAGGGTCGAGAGAAAGTCAGGAGGCTGAGCGAGAAGACGGAGGGGGTTAGGAGAGGTCTTAAGGCTTAACAGCTCTGCTGACGCTAGAAGAACAGGAACGAGCCGCAGCGCTGACCCAGGAAGAAGCTTCCAGGGCTTCATCCCCTGTAATGCAATGACACACAGTATCTGACATGCTGAGTTCATAGAAGTAGGGCGAAGTCAGAGTGATATGAGTTCATGATGTGATGATGTGAGGGATGCGACATGTACTGTTGGGCACTAGTGCATGTATCACTTCAATGTCTTTAGGAAGGCAGACACACACACACAAATAGCTTTACAAATGGCATAGAAACTAAACTGTAGTTGTGTGCACACTGGAGACAATGGTGAGGTGCTATCAGTGCACAGGCCTGATCGTACAAAGAGTTGCACAATGAACTGGAATTATACAAAATAAGACCAAACATAGAAGCGACACGTAATGATGAAGGAAAACTGTGAAGAATGACACTCCAGGCGTGCACCAGCCTGCAAATTACATTCTGTAGATGTGTAAGTTGTGATACCACTGCATCACCAGTGCAAAAACATCCATTCCAAAATGGTGTTTTGCTTTTCATTTCGCCCCCTAATTGTACATGTGACACACGTGTCATCCGAAAAGTAGATACAATTATCTGTAGAGTCACACACACACACACACACACACAGCGTTCACAACTGACAGGTAATTCAGTTGCATTTGTTACCAGCAGC
>CAAKHB010003684.1:435264-467491 GCA_901007665.1 Aeoliscus strigatus
GGGGGGGTCCGGCTGTAGGAACTGAAATTCATAATGTTTAGGTGAATGATGAAGTCAAGAGTCACCAGAGGAGACTTTACAAAGCAGTTGCTGAACACATACCCAGGTACAGACATCCCAGTTCATTAGCAGACGCTCCAATCTCATTAAGCATCCTCACTGTTCCCATGTCACTATGACAACACAGACACCCCAAACCATCAAAATAGCTCTAGAGATTAACAGACATTGGGTAAGAATTGGGGGGGCTCAAAGTGATGAGAGTTTATGAAAAATATTAACATCAATAATGTAAAGTTAAGAAAAAGTTGACAATGATGGGGTCTCATGGGTGTTGGACATGAGAGGAGGGGTGTTGCCTTCTCCAGCCTTCTATTTATAACCCTGTAGTCAAGAATATTTCCAAAAGATGCGCGTGTGCGCATGCAAGCGCAGGTGTGTCTATTTGCCCGCATCACACCCAGACAAACTCCATGCACCCGCTGCTATGACAACCCTCGCCCTCAAATCTGGACCCAGGCAATGCCACCTGAGACACGTGGTACCATGGCGACAGGCTCATCTTCCATCACTTGAAAAAATAGAAGAATTTATTAAGTGGTGTTTGACCAAAAACCCTGAACTCTCTGGACAAACACCCCCACTGGAACAGTAATCTGTCAATACTCCCCAGGGTAGAACAGTAGTATCACACAATAACCTTTCTTTTAACTATCAAGGGTCTATTCATTTAATTCCAATGCCACATGTTACTCCTTTGTCCCCTCCCATGTCATCTAAAACAGCTCCCTCACGCACCCCCTGGTGTGAAGCAGTGATCTCTTCCCGCCCTGTTTAATCCCCTCCTCCTCGTCTGCGCTTCCCCCCACTTGTCGTTTCCATGGCAATGCCTTCTGCATTGCACCAAGAGCCCCGGCCGGCGTGTTCGCTCATAAGCCTTTCCCCTCTCCCCTCATCTTTCTTTACTCGTCTCAACGACTCTCACTCCTTAATCAGCCACATCTTCTGTCTCCACTCTCCAGTTTAATGCCATTCTGTGTCTCTTATGTGTCTATTCATCTCCATGCCCCCTCCCCCAAATCCTTCATTTGATTTGCTTACTGTGGCCTGTGCCCATCCTTATCAAACTCTTGAGTCTTTCTCTGCTCTGACCAATATACATAAATTAGCATAGTTTTTCTCTCTCCATCTCAGAAGCTAACTTTGTTATTTATAAATGGTATCAAGTACACACACATCCTTGAGGAGGTAATTAGAGGTCTGACATTCGTTTGTGTAGTGTTCAACATCTAAATTAACAACATTACATAAGATGTACTATAGAGGAGCGCCCTGTCAGGCTATGCTACAGGGCTGTACAGTGGGCTTCTATGATGAGCAATACCTCGTCCCTGGGGACACGCTGTTGTACTGCACAACTGTGCAGCATGCAAAGTGAGTGCACTCTAAACTTTCTTTATGTGTGGAAAGGAGTATTATTGAAAACACTTGTGCACAAGACAGTAGTATTCAGGGATTCATATTTTGGGCAGGAGATTAAAAGATGCACTGGAAATAAAAACAGCAGGAGGGTGACGTAAGGAAAGGCGAGATCACTACAACCAGCAAAAATGTAGAAGAGACACACACATTTACATCATGCACATATGATATATTGACAGAGTTGACATGTGCGTGCGTGCGTGCGTGTGTGTGTGTGTGTGTGTGTGTACGCCCTCTGGATCATTAAAGCTGCTCTGACATTTGGAGAGAACACTGATGAAGCCTTTCTCATTATATGCTGTAATATAGAAGGCTGTTTTTAGACTCCCTGGATGCGCCGACATGCCTATTGGATGCACCAGTGACGGCAACGATCCGACATGCATAGCAACAGTAACCAGGCACGGATGTTGGAGATGAAAGCCCGTTTGTGGTATCTTCCCTGCTGGACCCCTGCTAAATTTGGAAAAAAAAGAGCAATTTAAGGTAGAGACTTAAAAAAAGACGGTCTATATACAGACACGTCTGTGATTCACTCTTGTGTATTAGTTATATAAGATAGTAGGAGAGACAAAGGATATGATTCTCATTAAAAACTCTTATGCAACAGTTTTAGAGTCTGTCAGCCTGTACGGATAAGTGATTAGTATGGAAAGGTGATGAAGTATCATTGGAGCTGACAACACATTTATTACATCAGCATTAGCAGCAGCTAAAACCTGAACCACATCAATGTTTGCATGCTCAGCTGCTCTAGCCGGAAGATGCACTTTTTAAAATGTACTGAAAAAGAACAGTAAAAGAAGGCTGATATTTGTCTGTTGTATACATAGATATTGGCCATTTTTAGTCGCCATCGGTCCAGGCTAATGGTCCAGACAATTACAGTGTCCAAATATGTATTGTGTTTTAAATGAAGATGAGGGTTATGTGGTGATAATTGATGGTATAGATAACAAATTACTAGTATCCTGGTCTTTATGAGTGCTGCCAATAAATCATATTAACAGGAATAGGAAGGGAGACAAGGGTGTGGTCAATAAGCAGCAATTAGCCTTTTCCGAAGGAGCTCATTGCATCGGAAATGATTTCTTGGAAGCGAGAACCTTCATGCACGGGAGGATGTTTGTCAAGGAGTTAATACGCCACACAGGCCGCTGTCCGAGGGCAATTAATTACAATGAGGAGAAGAGTAATCTAATTCAGATGCTATTTCCTCTTGGCTGCTCAACTCTGTGATGAGTAAATGGTGAACAATGGTGAAATAATTTATATTGAAAAATTATTACAAGCAAAAAAATAAACATTCCCTCTAATATAATCTGGCTTTATTTATAGGTTGCTTTTTTAAATTCCACTTTATACTCAGAATTTGACACATTAATGGAATATCCAAGAAATGCACTTATGTAACCACCTCACAGATTTGTTGCACTCAGCCATAAGAGCAAATATCACTTAAAGATTTAGGAATGAACTTTTTTTTTTCTTTTTTCGACATTTTTCTTTTTGCATTTCTGGGGTGCAAATGTGCTCTCACTCAGTAACCAAATCGATCTGTTACTAAATCTGAAAGCTCTTTTTTTCTATTAGTTCAAGTTGGCAGATCAACTAAAATAACCTAATACAAGGGGTGGATTGACACAGGGGTGGGGGAGGTCAGGCTCAGTCCAAAGGCAACATAATCCTCCTGCCATTATCTCAAAATCTCCCTTTTGTATGCTCTATGTCACTTTTAATAGAAAAAGCATCGTATTTATGTGTGAACCATGGTTTTGCCATGTTTACTATGACACAACCCAAAAGCAATGGAAGCGCTCGTGACAGTGTATCAGTATTTCAAATCAGCATTTCATTGGCTAAAAATAAACATCATTCATTCATTCATTTCTCTCTCAACTGAACTATCATTACGTTAAAAATGAACAATATTTGCTTTAAAATGAGCTTTGCATGATTCGCTGATATGAACCAGTGAAGTACAGTGAACCTCAACATGAGAGACTCATGCCTGAGCCCATGTGTTTTAGTCTCCTTGCTGTACTGCCTCCTGAGCGGTGGTCATGACTTTGACTCCAGCACGTGGCAAGAATTCGCATGTTAAAATTGGAGCCATGACCCGGATTGAGAGTGAGGTTTAGAGGGGGGTTGCAGTTGCCAGCAGATACAGTGTCGTGCCGTGTAAACCTCACTCTTTGACAGATGTGCTAGCACCCACCAGTGCTTGCTGAGCGTCCATTGTCTGCCTCCCGACTCACGCTTTTGTAGATGATAAAAGATGCTGGTTCCAGGAACCTAAATCATAACACCAAGTTCTTGATGTCCTTATCAAGAACTTACAGGCTGTTTGATGGCGACCTGGAGTTAAACGTAAGTTCTCAACTACAGCAAATATACTGGAAGGCAGACCATGAGTGAAGGGTTGATTTGCATCAATATTAATGTCTGCAATTTCAATTTCACCGCACTACAATAAAATGTAAAGATTCTTCAAATAGTAAGACTAACAGGTCTGATTTGAAGTGGGGGTATTATTCCTGCAAACTGAAGAGCTCCCAAGTCCTATCGGTGGAAAATGCACTCAGCATCCTGAATGTCCTCTGCTGGCAGAGAAATAAGTGACTGATGTTGAGGAATGAAGACACAACTGGAAAACGGCTCATCAGAACCCAGAATGCTGATTAAATCACGTAAACAGGAAGATGAATGTTCCATGTCAGTAATATATCTGGCATCTTAGTCTCGTGACTGTTAATCATTCTGGGGTTTTATTGAGGAGGGAAACAAACTGCCACTAATAGGGCAATAAATCTAGAAAGTTCTGTATCCTCTCTGCAGTTTAATGTCATGTTTTCTGTCTGGCATCAAAGGTGCTGTGAATGAGCGGGTCATAAACATTAGTATTACACAGATTTAATCAGCATATTTGCTCATGGCCACACTAGAATGAACTGTCAGTGCTGGTGTGAGAAGGCTGCAGCTTCAGTCTCTGCTGGAAAGTGTGACAAGACTCCTCCAGGAGGTCACTTAGGGTGGCACCGCCCATTTCCATCTTTGTACTGGCAAGGCCCAATTTTAATGTTGAAATAGTCCTTTAAATATGAACCTCTGCATTACACGGCAGTGCAGATTAGTTCACACTCAGCCTGGAGGAACCAAGCTGCATGCACACACATGGAATCACAGGAAACAGATTCACAGATAAACGGATCACCGCTCTATCTGGAACTTGAGGAAGTCATGACAGACAATCACAGTGAACATGAGGATAAAAGAGAACGAGGCAGAGATAAAGGAGGGAGAATGGAAAGCTCAGTGGGCACCAAGGAAGTACAGCAAATGGAGCTATGAGACAGAAAGCAGGGAGAAAGTGATCGCTGGTCACGTTTCAGTGGTCTTAGTTCGCAGTGGTGGGGAAGAGAAAGCTTTTAGTGACAGTGGTTTTTCTGCATGTATCTGAGAGCCAGTGACTCGGTACTCATCAATGGACAAAACATGAAAAAAGCAGAATGCTCACCTGAAATAGCAGCTCAGACAATTTATGACTCATCATCGTGAACATGAACAGATTTCACCTCCAGATGCACAATGGCACCGAGCATGTTCCCATCTTCCACTGCTAGTAGTTACAAATTCTCATTTTTTAAAAATAAGCCTCAAGATATTCTTTTGAAGGGGCATATTCGCCCTCAAAGGATCTGATCACTGTCAGCTTTCCAAAATGAAAACTCTTTAAATATGTTTCCTAACTGTGACTCAGAAACAGAGCTGGAAGTAGGGCATGAGTGAGTCACTCCGAAAACAACCTGAGTGCTGTAATACAGCTCTTGTCTTGCCAACGGACATACAGTGACTCCTTAAGAACTGGGCGAACTAGTGCCGGACGCCTCCATTTCAAAAAAGTCTCTGATTTTCATCCTAACAGTATGACAGTAATGGTCTCTCCTCTGTGTCACATCAGCCTGTTCTGCAGTGCGATCTCACTGGGGGGAGTATAATGTTCACATTAGAAAACTGCAAAGACTCTATTCAGTGTCTATGTGTGTGTGTGTGTGTGTGCGCGCACTATAATCAAGACAAAGTAGAGCAGAGAATATCAGCACTGATTATTTGGGTGACAAGAGAAGAGTTAGCTGAGAATGGTGAAGTCTAAAACTGTTGCCAACACTTAAGAAATACTATAAATAGCATTGACAGTTCCTGTGTCACATGGGGTCAGTCAGTTTTCCTTCAACGCTAATGGAAGGCAAATCAGATATATACTGACTATGAAATCTATAATATGTTGAATAGAATCATCATTGTAATGAACTTCCTACGTTAACATACCAGTTTCTCATTTAATAGTTCCATGAAACTTTCACCACAGATACAAAACCTATGTTTATCTCATGTTAACTCGATACAACAACAAACAGTCCAGGACTTTTTTATTGTTAAAAAGAAACGCTGCCTAATAGGGGAAACACTGTGTTCGCTGGCTAAACAACTGAGTTACTCGTCTGACAGTTGTACACTAATAAATGTGTCAGCTCGTGGTATCATAACAGAGTCAGTGTCAATTTAATAAGCACACAAAGAATTTTCCTTCCCGTATGAGATGTTCACAAAGTATTTCTTTTTCAAGCTCTGCAGAAATAAACGTGCAGAAGACAAAACACACGTACACACACACACACACACACACACACAAGCTGGATGGGGCTGAAGCCTTCCACTGCACTAAAACATGCACAGACACATCCATGCCTGGTTTCCTTTAATCTAAGTCTCCTGGTGCACTGAATCTCATCAGGACACGCTTGTTTCACTGCAAGCCACGTCCCTCCGAGCAGACTGACTGCGATGGGAGCCAGCTCTGCTTCCACAGTCATGGATAAACCTGCTCAGGAGATAAGACGATGCTCAGCGGAGGAGTGAGTCACCCATTAAACCTGTGGAAAGGAGTGTGTGTGTGTGTGTGTGTGTGTGTGTGTGTGTGTGTGCACGCATGCGTGTTCCTCCTCACTGATACTAATAATAGCAGGTAATAAATAGACCACAGACAGACTCAAAATGCCATCCCCAACACGCCTGTTACAAAACCTAGAACAATGATTCTATGAATGGAAAACATGAGGGGAAAACTGGGATGAATGAGGGAATAAAAACACACCGTTATCCAAGTAATACCCTCTTTTCCTACGACGGAGAAAAACACCTACATAGCTCTGTGATGCCTAAGGCAACAAGTGAGCGAAAAGCGCAGGCAGATCAGGACGTATTGACGACAGAACGTGTTTGCATCTCTCAGAAAGGAGCAGTGAGCAACACTGATGAACAGAAGAAATTCTGACCACAGATGGAGGAGCAAAAATATGACAAAACATCAGTCTGGATGTCACAGGCCAGTGGACGGGCCCTGTCATACATTCCATTAGTCTTTTAACTGACTGGTTCATTCTCAACCTCTTGGCTCAAGCTCTGTTTTCTTACAACTGGAATGGACACGCCAACATTGGTTGGTTTGGATTGTAAAATTTGAAGGACAGCTTGATGATTTTGTTTTCACACTTTTCCAGGAAGAAAGAGCATCCAAGTGTAGGAAACTAGAGATGCCTGAGTTATTTATTGTGGTTTCTGATGTGGCACGAATGTAACCAGATGAAACATTAAAAAAAGAAAATCCTGCTTAATAGCTGAACAAAAACATGAATTGGATCATATTGGATTGGATCAAAGCAAATGCCAACTGTATTGGTAATACCTGATTACATGCTAAAATCCTTATTTCCTGAACATCTTTCATTAAATATGATCACAAACTTTGGGTTTTGACTAAACAGAAAAAAACTGCTGACGTTCGATTGCGTGTCAATCATTGAGTAGGTGTTTTTCCATTTTTTCTTGCCACTGCCTGAACGAAATTATATTCAGAAAGCGTACAACTGCTCATTCAGATTATACAACTGCTTCACATTACAGTGACTCATTGCAGCCTATTAAGGTGGACAAAACATGGTGACAAGCCAGGGTAAGTGTTTCACTTCATTATAAATCAAGCTTTTAATACATCTATTTTTCTTTTCTTATTTTTTTCTTTTTTTAAAGAAATTGTAAAAATGTAATTTCTGATTGGTTGTGAATGCAAGTCTTTTGCATAGTCTTTTTTATCTTATCTTTTATCTACATTTTACCTTCTTTAACTTTATAACTTTTTAACTTTAACTTCTGTAACCTGTACTGATTTTGCATACTGTTAATTTTCGAGAACGTGGAACACAATTCCGTTGCCAAATGAAAAGGGATTCAGATTCTGGGGATAATTAAAAAGAAACACTCACATATTTCCTGCTGCTTGCTGTGAACTGATAGGATTTAATTCATGGTGCATGTCTGGAACATACCTTCCAGACTGACCGAGGGTCTGAGGACTGAGGATATCGTACTGTGCAGACTGTAAAGTATAATCTTTCAGACATCTTTGTGATGCCACCTCTGTGTTCATCACTTTCTCTGTCCGTCTCCTTTCATTCCAGGACGTTCTCCCCTGTAAATGTTATTTAGGGTTGAGTTTGAAGTATTCGATAAAAGGCTGATTACCATCTGATCATAAATCACAAGCTACAAGTTAAAAGGAGTGCAATAAATCTGCGTAGCTAAACATGATAAAACACTTCCAACAAATATAATCTCCTACAAGGTCCATTTGGTGATGAATTGATAATCGTGTTTTGCAGAATTTATTCCTGAATCTAAACAGCCATTTTACTTCCCCTCATGCCATGATGCACAAGAGACCAGCTCAGCTTGTTTCTCATTGGTTGTTAGCTGATTGGGACCAGCGTTGGCCAGCCGCATCAACCAATCAATTCATGGGTCACTGGCAACATGCAACGCTGACAAGTGACAAGATCGGGCCATTAATGACCACCAGGGAACGCAGTAAAGAGGACCCTGATCGAAAATGACCCGGCAGGGGAGAATGTTTGTCTGTCTGCATGACCTTCCATCAGTCCACCTCTGTGTCGGCCATCTAATTAAATGTACCCGGTTTAGACCTGGAGCTGGTGTGAATTACAAAGGAGAGAAGAGATTAGAAAAGATTCTCACTGTGTCTTTCAGTAAACAGGCTTGTTTTTCTCATTCGGAGGTGGACCACATTTAGTTGGGTCGTGACGTAAACCAGAAATGAGCCTCCTTTGCTAAAGCACATTCAGGAGGTAAAAGGAGTGTAATTTTTGAGTATGCATAGTCTGATTTACATCAGGCCGGGTATTTCTACATATCCATTGTAGTTCCATCCTGGATTTTTTGTTTCTGTTTCTGGTAAAGTTAATCTGGCACACAACACTGATGTCCAACCACACAGTATTTCAGTCGTTTGAAATCTGAAAGTACACATGCTGCAGAAGATGCTGATGTTGGAAACAACAAAAAGCAGGGGAAAAGCAAGAAGGGGAAGAGGTGCATGAGCCTGTGAGTTAGTTCCAGGCGTGAAGTGTTGCTCCGGCAGCTGAGAACATCTAAATTTAGACACACCCCTTCAACTCTTCTTCGTCTCCTCTACTTTCTCAGCCCCTCCTAGCCTCCACTTGCCCCTTAGTTGTGTGCTCCTTATCACCACCAACACCGAGACACAACCCCCCCCCCACGAGGTGAAAACATCGGCGGCATCAGACAAGTGTCAGCTGTGTCTGAGTGCAAAGAGCTTTGTGTGTGAATGCACGTGTGTGGGGGTAACACCGCAAATAAGGTGATCATATCTGATATTTCCTTTGATTTTTTTATGTTTCAATTCTTTTATTTTATTCTATTTGCTCTTACATTTTAAGTAGAGTTGATGAGGGTTCAGGTGAATGTGTGTGTTCCTGTGAACACTGCCAATGAGCCATAAGGTGACTATGTCAGAACTGGCATGAGACCATGAAATATGCTCACACAGTATTTGTTATTGCTGTTGTTGTTGTTGCTGTTGTCGTCGTCCCTTTTCCTTCTTTCCTTATACCACAAAATCTGATTTAATTCATCGGTCCATGATGAACAAGCCGACCCAACGGCCAGACGAAACGGGATGATTGGTGAACATGAACAGATTTTTTTCTCAATTATTTCAGCTTCTGATTACGGACGAATACCATAGCTATTGGATTTATATCAATCAGTCAGTAAAGTAGAAAGATTGCATTGGCCTGAGTGGACCCTATAAGACGTGGCTAACCATCTTCAAGCAAACTACAAGTCCAGCTGCTTACGAATTAACGAAGACACCATGACCTGGATGACTGAGAACCCTCACAGGAATCTCCTAAAATAGGTTTATACATCTTAAACGAATGACGATTTTCATGCAGGTATCCTAATAAGACCATCGTTGAAGGAAGCGACAACCTCAAGATCAGGTTGTGTGGCTGAACAGTCAGACGGAATTAGACACACATAACGCACAACCGCACAGCGAGCAGGCAAGCAGAAAGAAACACGGACACACTGTTCTGAAAGGGTTTAGTGTACTCCAAGGGGAGACAGAATGTGCCAAGAGGATGTGAGGGGGACGTTTGACAGACAGGAGAATTAAGAGAGCATATAAGCACATGACAAAGAGTTGCATCCGCTGCCGTCTTTGGGTTAGACGTGTGGCGTGTAACAAGTTTTCCAATTGCCCATCAGGAGCGTTTGGGTTTCGTTGAGGTGCAAAGCGACACTTTTGTTGCAGCAGCTCAGTTTCTGTAATTATACCCCACAGGAGACAGATTAGAAAATAGGCCTGCTGCAGCCTCCATGCATACTACCGCCTACTGTCACCACCCTACTTGAAACATAAAGGAGCCATTATGATGATAATATACCACAAAGAAAAGTCAGTCAGAGCTTGCTGTGCACAACCAAACTCTTTGGAGCTGATTTTGTAAATATTGCTGTTTGAACACATGGATAATGACTAAAATTAAGCTTTGAAATGAGGAAAGCTTGGAAGTCATTCATTTTCTCGGCATGTCAGCATCTCTCTCAGCAGGGAGGAGCCCCATGAATGTCAAAATCTGGTGCTGATAATGAGCTATGAGGCAGTTTTTTAAGCAGCCAGTCACAATTTAGATTTATGACGTTCTCCACTTTAGGGATTCCTAGAGGGAACAACTGTTCTAAGTTCTAAGCACAGTAAGAAAGAGGAAGTATTTTAATTAGACAATGAATCAGTAGCTCGTTGTTGGTCATTCAATGTGTGGTACAGCTGACGTCATTATTATGACTAATAATGACGTCTACAATATATGTGGATAAGTCACATATATTGTAGTTGCTGTCAGTGTCAGTTGAGAGAGAGATATGTGCACATCGCTTCATTTTATGGGAGGTCCATGGTATGTGGTTGATGGCTTGCACTCCTTTGACAGCATATTTGAAATACAGAAATTAGCTGAAAACATCCACATCTTAAACTCGAGGATTCTGACGATCCCTCCAGCACAAACATACCTTCAGACCACTCTCAGCTCCAATTGTTCAGTTTCATTACAACAGAAGCACACTTATTAAATGGTAAAAAGGTATTTGCGATATTTTGAAATTGCAATGCACAAACTGGATGATCATCGGATAAAATGTAATTTCCCAACTGAAAATGAATATGATTCACTGCCTCAACTGCAATTTAAAAAAAAAAAAATCCCCTACTCTTACAGCTCTCATAAAATAGATGGAGGCCACAGGGAGAGAAGAGAAAGTAAATAACACGTATCAAGATTGTAGAAACTCAAATTAAAAAAGGAGACTGATGATGAGTTGAACAGATGATGAACTGGGGAGCATGCAGGTAATTTTAAGTCGGAAATGGTTGAATCAACGCAGAGGAATGGTAAAGAAGAACTGTAAACTGACCGTGCTGGTTAAGCTGCTGTGTGCTCTTGCTCCACTGCGACAACCCGACAATCGCCACCATTTTGGCTCCGAGACTGGAGCGCCGCTTCTTGTTGCCAGCCAGTGACGCCGAATCCGGGCCTCCGCTGCCTGGACTTTTCTCCAGGCTGTACATGGCGCCCGAGATGCTGGAGGAGCGCACCACGTTCCGGGCTGCAGCACTCAGTCCGCTAAGGCCGCTCAACCCGCCCGGGCTGGGCACCTCCACAGAGCTGCTGAGCATCATGGTCTCACTGAGCTGGAGGGCCGATTGGGCTGGGGTGAGAGGAAAGTTGGAGTGGAGCTGGAGTGGGGTGCAAGAAAAAATATAGAGTAAAACATAAAAGGGAAGCAGATGTAAGATGGTTGAGAACCTTGGCAGGTAGAAGAGCTTGTCTTTGAGCGTCATTTTACAATTCAACAAAATGTACACGCATCGCAGATGTCCTGTTTTATATTATTGCCACCTCACACAAAGATACATTCGGTGTATATTTGGCAATAAAACAAATTCTGAGAAAGCAGCTTTCTGGACAAATAGAACATGAAAACCTCTAGAATGTGTTTCTGTGTTCAGTTGCTTTACAGAAAACAAAGAATACACACATACATCACAGATGACCTCCTGTTGAGGGCTGTCAGCTGCTATTTGTCCTGTGTGTTTCTTATTCTGTCTCTGACCTTAAGCTGTTGCTGATGGAAAAACATGGAAAATAAACAGGGTGTGGAGTGTGACCAAATTAGATGAGGAAGATGTTTGTTTGTTTTTTCGCAAAATTGTGGTTCAATAAATGAATGATGTCATGTTTTTGCTTGTAGTCTGAACCACCACTATGGCTTTTCATCTGATTTGCATGTGGCCTTCTTATTTTCATTAACTATGTACTGCAGGCATTGGTTTGCGTATTACTTACCAATGAGATGTAAGCAGTCAAGGAGTTCATCATTTTAGGACATGCTGCCGCATGTTTGGCCACTCTGTGACTCTTATTAGTGAGAGCCACTAGCAGCTCAATTGTTTCCACCTGTGCTTTTTCCTGGATATTTACTTGTGAAAATGTAGGCGTAGGATTAGAAGAAGGCCTCTTCTGCACACGTTTTTGTCATGCCTCTGCTTTAATCCTTCCTCCCCCTTCCCTTTTGTTTCCTCTCTCCCAACATCACAGTGGAACATACAGCACTGAGGCTACAGCAGCAGCCCAGGATGACATTAAATATGTAGATGTGCTGTGGACAACATAATGCTTCCTCTTGTCTTTTTAATATTTCTCTGTCTTCACTACAACCCTACCATCTTTCCACCTGCTTTTCTTTAGCACTGCCGCTCCTCCTGTAACTCATTCCTGCATCCTTTGACAGAAAAAGAGCAGCAAAGTATGCATGTGTGTCCTTTTTTAATGAAAAAAAAAAAACCCTCAGATTAGAGAACTCCAGAGTAGAATGACAGACCATGGCAACACATGGAGCTATCTATCTGTCACATCTCCTTCACGATATGTGTGTATGTGTGGGTGAAAGCCAACTGTGTCCTTGACAGCTTAGGAAATGTTTTCATTTGGAGACAGGTATCATCTGATCCCAAAGAAGAAAAACGATCAGCTCTGGAGGTTCACATGCCTCCCACAGCAAACTATGACATGTATGTCATATGAAAACATTTGCATGGTACGGAGAACACATTCTTCATGCTACTACGTTCCTGCAGCTGAGAGTCATGAATAATACACACTGTGAAGGGAATTTGCCCCTATTATGTCTTTAGGATTGAAGACTGAGATGTAAATGTGTTTCAGATGTCTCGCTAAAACCTCATCATTGCTCGGCTTTGTCACACGCGTGCAGACTGCCTGCAAACCTTGGGTGATGGGCAATTTTTGAAGCAATTACAACAATAACCAGTCTTATTGATGGAAGTGATCTATGGCAGCAAAGGGCAAATTCTGTCATTTTGCAATGAAACTAATAGCCGAGGACGACTTCATGCTTTCGGGCCAGCTAAAGAAAGAAGCAGGAGAAATGCAATTGCAATTCAGATGAGTCCCGTCTAGGTGGGGCTCTGTGCCGTGAACACACAGGGAGTACGTCAGGAGAAAACGAGGATATGGGCAGGGAAAGAGAATGAAGACAAACAATACATCCTCCTACTACCGTGGGAGAATGTTTCATAATGAACGGACACAGACGTGAGCGCTGCTGGAAGCCAGTGCATGATCGTTGGAGAATCATAAACTGCAGGAAGTGAAGGAGGGAGACAGAAGTATGACAGATTGTGGCAACACCGGCATCTAACCGTCACGTCCCTTTCACGAGAAGTGTGTACTTGGATACTGGCATTGCATTGCACATGTGACACTGGAACTATGTGTAAGTTTCAGCACTTCATTTTCAATTTGACAGGGAACAAAAGCTTCCAATTAGTGTCTGCTGGTTGCCGAGCAGCATCACAGCAACAACTAGACTCCAGGAAGTCTCTCCTCATGCTTCCAAGCCTTCATTCCCTCAATCGGTGTCTTTGTGAATATGTCAGCTATTCTTCAAGATAGAACATCTTTGCAAAGAGGCAATAGTGGCTTGGTTCAAATGAATAAATGATCTGTATTTCTGTTACAGAATCAGAATTAAACTTATTTGTGCTGTACATTAGTAATATGTTATATGATATATACAGCTATGAGGATGTCCGAGTGTAAAAACAACCAATATACATGACTTGCTTGGCAACTTGTGAATGTAAAACTGGAAGATGTTTTAAATTGGAAGAAAAAAGAAAATATAAAAAATGTTGGAATTCTGTAGTCTGTAAACGGCTGAAATCAGCAGCGTGGCCCGTGGGAGCACCACCGTGTACCTGTTCTGTAGCTGAACGTACACCTGGGGCCATCTATCTTCATCCCGGTTCCAGACAGCTCTCTGGCCATATGTCTCTGTGCTCTCTAACTTCTCATCTCAGAGCTCATTTATTTCTCCTCCCGTCAGCAAACCGCCCCCTCCACCCAGCCTGCTGGCCATCATCATCTCCTCCTCCTCCGCCTCCGCCCCGTGACAACCCAGCCCTGTAAGACCTGGCCTTTTAATTTGGGTCTGCTTCAGAGACAGAAATTAACAGAAGAGCCCACATTTTTTGGTTATTTAAATATAAGCTCTTGACCCTCCACGCAGTCATTTGAGCGATCATCAATGAGTGTCATCGATTGTAGTATGTTACTGAAGTCAAAGGAACAAAAATATGCCGTGAAGATTACTCCTGCTCTCAGATCCGTACAGTATGACAAACAACAGAATGAGCTCCTTGTGGACATTTTGTTTTTCCCAAACCTAGATATATATTTTTTTCCTAATCCAGTCATTCTAAATACCTGCTTGTCATGTAGACCAATGACAACGTGATCGCATCACATCGCAGGCTTAGAAACTAGAGATGAATATGATCTCTCCTTTCAAACCCAGAATCTCAATCGACTACTCGAACAACTAGATAACTATTCACATTTTGGATCACACAAAAAAAACAATGGCTCCTGTTTATTCCTCCCTGTACCTGTTCATGAGTAGCTGTGGCACTGTGGTTCGCCACTTTCACTTTACAAATGTTGCATGTCACTTACTGTTTTTTGGTCGTGTCGAGGGTAAAATATTGTATTATTATTACTATTATTATGATGCATTTAACTTATATATGGTGCTTAAAAGAGACTCAAAGATGCTGAAAGTAAGGAGCTGGTGGACGGCACCAGTCTAAAGCACCAATCCCACAGTCAGCGCTGTCCACACCTCGTTACAAAGCTAAATTGTCTGTCATCTCAGTTGTGGTTCTGTGTGTTTCTCTCTTGCTGTTTTGTTTTCTCTTTGTCAGTCACTCCATCCTCCGTATTTTATTTCTGGAACACTCAAAATATCTTTGCGTTGTTTCCTTTGTGTGTTCACTCCGAGCATCACACGCTTCCCCTGGTAGAACTTGCAGTATGGTGACTTTTAGACGGGAGTGCTACTCCTGAATGTAACATCGATTTGGTTCACTCACGCAGCTAAGATTGAATAAACAGTACGTTTGGAGACTGGTCAATCAATTTGTGTTTTCAGTAGTATCCACCTCACCATTCTTTGGACCAGGTCATCAGTGTGTCGGCTCACCATAAGGAGCCTCTTAAGGCAAGAAAACACACACACACACACACACACACACACACACACACACACACACAGTAAGAGTGCCAGACTGAGAGCCAAATGGATCACGCACAAAATCACACACAGAGAGACCGGGCAAAGCACACACAAACAAAGACACACACACACACACACACACACGCTGCACTGAATGTGCGTGCCAGAGTGCAGCTGAAGAAAGAGCTAAAATATTGAATGACAGAGGGCGTTGTCGCTGATGTCTTGGCTGATGGACGTGAAACAACATCCAAATCCCTCTGTAAAACATTGCTGACACAGATCTGATTTCTCTACCACAGTGACTGACCGTAGAGGGCGGAAAGAGAAGAAAATTGTACCCGATACATTAACAGTGCTATTATTCAGAAAGTTCCTATCTCTCTCTCTCTCGCACACACACACACACACACGTACACAAACACCAACCTGAATCTAGTGCTAACGTCCGTGAAATGAACAGCGAAAGAGTTCATACACAGCTTTCACTTTGCCTCTCTCTCCCTTGGGCCCAGTCAGATATTTCTCCAATCAACTCTCTCGTAATGTGAATCATTGGGTCACTCCCTCTACATCACCTTGTGACAGCAGACACAAATTCCATCCGTCACACCATGTTTTCATACAAATTGCTTGAATCATATGAATGAGGCACGTCGGGGGGGGGGGGAAGCAAAGGTTCACATTTCTCTGTCACAGCTACGATTAACAGCTCAAATTAGCCTGTCTGCAGCTGTTTGAATCTAATGTGCTGAAATGCTCAATTACATACGCTCCTGACATCTGTGACCTGTCACTGAGCAGAAAATAAGATTTTGCCATGTTTTATGTGATCTAAAGGCAAATAACAGACATCAGCTTGGACTTTTTAGACACACATTAGCGTTTTCTGTCTTACCCTATTGTGAGTTTGCCATTATAAAGTGGTGTTTAAATGTTACATTATGTTATATTATGAATTCAAACAATCCCGCAATGCAATTAAAAAGTAGTACTGTACACAACCAGTGGTCATGAACAAACCACTACATCCCATCATGCATTGTTATACTAATTAGTATTGTTATACTAATAATATAATATAAAACCATAGCAAGCTTATTATTTAACACGACTAGCTTATCATGACTTATCATGAGTATTTTGGGTTTGATATCAGTGACCCCAGTTTGTAAGTGAGATAATCGGACAGACAAATGATCTGCATGTCAAAGAGAAACTGGTGCCACAGAACTCTTATGCCAAATATTATTTATGATGACCCTGCGATGAGCTGGCGACCCGTCCAGGGTGAACCCCGCCGTCCGCCCGTTGACAGCTGGGATCGGCTCCAGCACACCCGTGACTCGTAACCGGAATACGCGGCAGAAGATGAATGAATGAATGAAACCTCTTCTGCATCGACTATCATATTAAATGCTGGCTCACTAATCCCCAGCTTCGTCCCTTTTACACGCTAATCCCTGCACAGCTGAGTTAGCAATACAATGTTTCTGTCTCAGCAGTAAATCAATACCTTGTCCAGGATTTGTTCCTTTTGGAGAAGTAAGACCTCCCTCATATCATTATTTATCACCCCACAGCTGGCCCCCAGCTCTGTGTGTGTGTGTGTGTGTGTGTGAGTCTCTCTCTCTCTTCATATTAGTTTTCTGCATATTTCAGCCAAAGTCATGTCCATTCCCAACGTTTTCTTTTCCTGTTGATCTGCACATTATGACCTTAATTCTTCTCTTTCCACAACCTGCAATCCATCAGCCGCTAAGCTGCATTGGTTCCCGCAGCGCCCAGTTATTCTTTTCATCCGCATCAAGAGAAAGAAGTCAAAGTTACTCTGTGAGCAGCAGGGGATGGAGAGATGGGCAAGAATAGAAAACTAAAAAGCCAAAGTGGCCGTTCAGGAAGGAAAGTGGGTTAAGAGGGGCGTGATGGATGAGACTGGGAGCTTTCCTGACTCATGGCGTCTCTTACTCCGGTGACTAATGTTGTAGACAGTGACATCTTTCTCTACCACCACCCAAAGCACATTATATATATTTACAAAAGCATTCATTCACCTGCTTTGGTATGCTAATGAACTTAAGTGACATACTATTCTTAATTCTTTCTCTTTCACATTCTTTTATATATAGATATAGATATACGTAGATATAGATATTGATATAGATAGATTGCAGCTTATGGATATGTTCATTTTTTGTAAGTGCTATATGTTGTTTTTTTACTTCACTGGAGCTGTTGGAAAGAAGAAGTTTCAATGGGATAAATAAAGTACCTCTGATTCTCATTCTGATGTCCTCAGAATTAAAATTCAGGTTACACCCAGGCCACAGCATACCTTCTAATTGTGCTTTACTTCAGTGGTAGTATAGTCATCACTTTCTAATACCAATGGATAATCTGATTACATTGTTGGTAGCGTGGCAGACTTCACAAGCATACAGTAGAGGTCACCATTGCATGGCCTGCACAGTGTCAAAAACATATCAGGTGTTGAGAGGAATTGATTTTCTGGAGTGGTGGTGTTGTCCATCTTGGAAAAGTAGAGTGGCATTGCAAGTGCAAATGTTGCATTGATAAAGGTTAAAAAAAATATAGAAAGATTACATCCAGATATTATCTGAACTCCATCTGAGAGTGCAAAGAAATGCAATGCAAGACTATAGCACCTCATTAGCAAGTCCAGTCTGAAGTGGGATGGGAGGTTCAAACCAAACACTCATTATCAACCAATTCTTGCCAACCAGCCACAGGCAGTGTGACAGGACAACAGGCGCATAAGCTGCAGCACACACATATGTAGAGACACACATTAAACCTGCTCGTTACCATGACAAGTGCCTAATCTGCCCCTCGGTTGTTGTCATGATTTTCATTCCAAACAAGTCAAGCAGCAGTAGGCAGCCACACATCTGAAGTATTGTCAGGTGTGTCGCTGCATACATATGTGCGTGGAGACGCTTTGATGAAACATGATACAGGGCACAGTGGTCAGGAGTGTGTGTGATGTTATCTGACGGCTCACTCCTCCAAGTGCTGAGATCCACTGTATATGTGCCACAAACGCCTCCTGGGAGTCACTTCCACATGTGTAGTAGTAGTGAATGGAAATAAAGGAATAAATTGAATATGGTGTTACACAGAACATGGAATCACTTGAACGTCACTGGTATAAACAGAATAATGATCATGATAATAAATGGGACAGATAAAGTACTTCTGATTCTGATTCAGATGTTCAAGTCAGAGTCGGACAGCCTGAGTTACACAGTGGCAGCTGCTTGTGTCAGAATATCACACAGCTTTCGCAACGTGTTCAGCTCCTGTTTCTGTTCATCCAACACACACACACACACACACACACACACACGCACACACGACCCACCCACGCCCCTCCTCAGGTGGGGAGCACAGTGTGAGCCTCAGATCAGGCCTCTGATTGTGCATATATGTGTGCTCGCACCATCTGACCTAATCTCACACCTCAGTATGTTCTTGGCCTGACTGAATGCTGGCAGTGGACATGCATCTCACACACACACACACACACACACCTTTAAACTGTGCACTGCACTCACACAAACACCACCAAAGTGGCTTGCAGGCACACCCACACATGCAGATCACTAGAAGAAGTGCACTGATGACCTATGACATGGCTGAACTTTCTCCCAGCTTCACTTGATCGATACAGACCATTAGTTTCCCAACTAAAATCCATAAAGCAAATTAGAAAAACGTTTTGAAAGAATATCCACGATATGATCACCATGCATTGTCTTGTCCAAGACCTCTGAGAGGACCAGTCCTCTGAAAAAGCTAATGAGCTTAGATGGAGGAGTAGACATGAAGCTGTGGATACGTTTAAGAATCTGGTCTGTATCATCATCCATTCAACGGGTCTGGATGTTGTCCCAGTAAGTGGAAAGGCCGTTTCGTTCTGGTATTAACGGCATTCTGCAGAAGAGTGCATTTGGTGCTGAAGCTGAGCCCCTGCAGCCACAGAAGAACACTCACCACTGACAGCGAGGCGCGGCGAAGACGAGGTGTGCGTCGGAAGTTGTCAAATGATGGTTGGCTTCTGTCGTATCTGTAAGAATGTCATCGTTTAGGTTGTTGTTGTTTTTTTTGTTGTTGTTTGGGTTTTTTTGCAGTGCTGGTGTTCTGGGCGGTTTCTCCGGTCGCTGCGGCTGCTGCTGGTCACACTGCATCCGAGGCGCGCTGCGGTGGAGAGGAAAGGAGGAGAGGAGGAGGCAGAAGAGAGAGACGCGCTCACAAGTGGTCGAACGGCGACAACGTGTGGTCGGTCCGTGCAATGGCAGCTGTGAGAGACGTGTGGAGCCACGTTAGAAACTTCCATGGGCGTCAATTTACTTCGAAATGTGGTGGGTACGGAGACCACGGACCACCCCCCCTGCATCTCAAACCCCTAGAACCACGACGGTCCCTGGTTCGATGGTCTTTCTGTGTGGAGTTTGCATGCTCTCTCCGGGTACTCCAACTTCCTCCCAAACCCTGCGGTTCGCCCGATGACAGCTGGGATAGGCCCAAGCACAACCCCAACCTGGAGAGGTCTTGAGCGAAATGGGAAATAATGCACTAATCACAAAAGAATTTCGACATGTTTCATCTAATTAAACGGCAGAACCTGGGCTAAGACCATAGAATTCTAGTTGCAGGCTATGTGTTATAATTTGGCAGCAGATCCTTTTTCAATGATCAGGCTCAGTTTTTCTCTCTTTCCCTGGCATATAATACTTACAATTACTGTTTTACCTGCTCAAGTCAGATTTTATTTGTACCGTGCCAGTTCACAATTGTTAAAACAAACTACTCGAACAGAAACCCAACATTCACATGAGCAGCTCGTAGCAATGGAGGCAAGAAGAAACTAGCACACACACACACACTTCGGAGGATCAAAGGCTACAATAGGATGGCCTTCTGCCTCGACCAGTTGGGGTGAAACAAAGAGAGCAACAGGGAGAGAGATTGGAGAGTCATGTGGTGATAAGCATGCCTGTGAAAAAGGAAAGAAAAAAAAGAAGGATTCATCATTCATCATTCATCTCGATGCTGCAAATCCCTCAGCTTTTCAACAGCGGACTTTAATCTTTAACATCTAAATGTCTTATCATATTTGAGACTGCAGCAGCCTGTGCCTGTGGCCATTCCAAGGAGAATCTGATACACAGGGTGATTTTTTTAGCAGAGTTTAAAGGAAAATGGAGCCTTAGATTTTAGATTTAAGAAACCCCCATGTGACATAATACAACCTTATCTCTTCTCATACAGAGAAGGGAGGAAGACTGGATTTCAACAACCTTTTCTTGTCTCCTGCATCGGTGTGTGGTTGGGCCTCCTCTGTCCTTCCATCATGGCAACTCCCCGCTCAAGGCAGTGGGAATGATCGATAAATGAGTTATATGAATAAACTAATCATTAATTAATCAATTACCCTAATCACTAATCAATTACAATATGGGTCATGCAGTTTGCAGTTTGTATCCTCTCTGCACACACAGATAAATCAATGTCACAAACAGAACGTATTTGAAGTTGAATTCAGTCAATTTCTGTGAATTTATTTAGGACAATGTGTAAGAAGAACGTGCCCAACTGGTCCTGACGTAAACCCATGAACACCAGTCAGACCATACAGGTGGACCAATGGATGTTCCTCTCAGTAACCCATGTGGTAACTCATTGAAGCACACATAAATCAACGGCGTTTGATCGATGTCCTGTTTCCCATACATGAACCGCTATGGCACAATACAATCAATTTTACCACGGGTAAAATTCATTGTCCCAATTACGAAGCCTTTTTTCTCAGGCGCAGTAGCAAAAAAAGAGGCCACTGAATAAGCTGCCATCAAACATTAACACCAGCACTGCATCTGAATCAGCTCATTGATATTCTGAAGAGAGAGGATTCAAGCAGTGGTTGGAGCATCTGTTGCTGTCATTGCTGATGCAGCCAACACAGCAGCTCTGTAACAGCAGTGGACAGAATGTGGATTAAGGTAGTGTGCACCATAAAAACGCTTATCAGGGGGAGGTTGGTAGCCAGGGACTTGTAACAGCTGTAAGCAGAAGTCATAATTCAACTGATTGACCAAAGCTCAGGCACAAATACGAGGCAACAGTGAGCAATCTGAACAGAGACATGAGACATATTGTCCCCGCCCCCATGGAAAACTGGGTATTACAGCAACAAAAACAATTTACTTCCATGACGCTGTGGAGGGGTCAGTCAATTGACGTGAAGGGGGCGGTGAGGTGTGTGATGTGACAAGTTCCCGCTAGAGAATTATAAACAGTGTTACTGGCCACCTTTTAAATACAAATAAGTATACAAGAAACAGTCCCATGGCGCCTCACTTCCCCCCGTCATTATTAACTCTCGCCAACATCTGCTTGTGTGATGCCATTTCTGTCATAGTTTCAATCCAGTTTCTAAATCTGTTGGGGATGTATTTTTCCATGACCTGAGGATATTTCTGGCTGCACACTGTATCTCACAATATATTGAACACAAATTGATTGCGTATCTTTTCACTGCACTGACAAAACATCCCTCAGAAAACTTGTTTCAGTTCTCATATTTAATAACCAAACAGAATGCAAATTTGCAGTTTGTGACTAGATGAATTTATTTGCTGCTGGGGGAACATGGCTGCATAAAAATGCCCGTATTTCCCGAATAGAAGAGTTCATTTCCATGAGTGTATTTTGCTTTAATCTGTTGAATTATTTATGTATTATCTGCAAGCAGGGGTTGGGGAGAAGCTTATTGATGACACGCTGGGGGGAAACGACTAAGCAGCACACTTAAGCTGGCAGTTCATCCAGCATTACCATTTCTACTGGTGTATTTATTATGAACTGCCCATGAGTTACTGACACACACACATCCAGTACACGCCCACAGAGACATACTGAGAGGCTGGTATCACTGTCAGCTGAAAATATGCTCCTGTCAGCAGATACTGAGCCGCAGAATAACTTAGAGCTGCCTCTTTGTTGCTTTATTACTTGTGCTTACACTCTGTGTTCAGTACATACGATACCTTCCGAATAACCCATCACCTCATCCGTATGCAAACAAACTTGACAGTGGGCCTGCTGCAACTTATCCAGGATGATTTTACACAAATACTGTGACATCTGTAGAAACTAAGTTTAAAAGCTGCTCAATCCTTTTTTTTTTTAAAAATCAGTTTGCTTGATTAGCTTGCTGACCAAAACGGATTATTGTACACCAACGCCTCCTGCTGGATGGTTTCAGGAGTTACACCTTGTATGTATCATCAGGAAGCACTTAAAAATATGAAACATAATAAAAAGGGTAATAATAAAGAGTTTCCAGATGCAGAGAAGTACATTTCTTGTGTTACGTTCTCACTTGACTCCACAGTGTCACACCACCAGCAGGTCAGCTGGGGGAGGCTTCAACGGAATCTGACCGAGAGTGAACCTCTTTGCTTTGAACTCATTTAGTTCTTCAGGGGTCAGTTGGCTCTGAGGGGAAAACAGACTGTCCGACGTCCCTCCGGCAGAGCCAGCTCCTGCTGCAGGAGGCGCAGAAGCTGCTCCAAAGCCGCTACTTGTCTGTCCGAATAAACTGGTGTTTGCAGCTGCAGCAGGAGCTTCAGTCCCAAAACCACTCGCAAATACTCCTTTGGTGTTTGGTGCCGTAGAGGAGAAGCTAAAACCCGACGCAGAGCCAAATCCTGACGATGAACTAGGTGGATTGTTGGTACTTGGGCAAGAAAAGGAAAAAGTAGAAGCTGAAGGAGGGGCAGAGGTTGAAGATAAAGACCCAAAACCAGAGGCAGGTTGTGATGGAGCTGAGGTACCGAAGCCTGTGGAGGACGATGGCGCCACTGAACAACCAAATCCACTGGCCGGAGCCGCAAAGCTGAAGCTGCTGGCCTGAGCTGGCACCCCAAATCCTACAATCACAGGAACAACGGCAATTATCTTATAACACAGCAGCTGTAACTGGTGGGATAAAAACAAAAATAACTCAAGTTGCTCTCACCTTTGCCTCCAAAACTGGACGTAGAGGAACCAAATCCAGTTGCTGTTGTCGAACCAAAGCCACCAGTGGAAGATGGATTGTTTAACTCTGCAAGCTGCAATGGCAGAAAATCAAGTAAATGCCAAAACATAAACCACTGTAGCAAAAAAAACAACATACAACAGTCACACACTGCCTCACCAAAGATGCACGAGTCGCTGGATTCATAATTTTCAGTTCTTGGACTCTGCTTCTCCACTGACTCAGCAACTGAGTGACGCCATTTAACTAAAACCAGAGCGTTAATAGAAACATTCAGTATTTTTCACAAAAACACAGCTTAGCCAAACGTATGGTGTTCAGCTGCAGTAATGAGTCTGTGAGGTCTTTGACTCGTGATTGATACACTTCGAGGCATTAAAAACAACATTAAGAGACAACAACACAAACACCCCAAACTCTCACTCCCTGTCAGTCACCGTGTGCATGTGCCCCCTGATAGCAGCAGCTATCATCTTATTGACAATCAGGTAAAATGTGCATGTGCTTGGAATACATTTTGTAGCAGCAAGTAGCTCCATACCAGAGAAAGAAGTAGAGATATGAGTATACATAAGTACGCAAATATATCAGTATAACACTGTACTTACATAGCTGTGTGAATCTCCTGATGCTCTGGTGGAATAATATTCCAGCCTCAGTTCCTCTGGAGAGAGATCAGTGAAACCTGTAGAGGAGAAGAAAAATGACGTAGCTACCATCTTACAGGTAATAATAAACATCCTGCTATTAATTCTACATATAATACTTACCAGAAATACATGTTTTGAAGTTAGAATAACATGAGAAACCCCACTGGCCTGAGCTCTCCCAAACCCCCATGTCGATCTGAATGTTCTCCCTGGAAGATGTGACAGACAATAAATAAATAAAAGGAAAAGCTCATTCTAACTCTACGACTTCAAGCAGACTCACAGTTTTTTGTCATCGTCATCATCGTCACCAGCTGTTCCTCTTCCTCCTCCTTTTCCTCCCCTTTCGAAGGTGCTGAGCGCTGAAAATCTGTTTTGTGCGTTGAAGCTGAACTCGGAGCTCTTCACATCGTCTCTTCTCCCTCCTTCTCTCCCCCAGTCTTCGTTCCCATACGAAGAGAAGGATGAAGGCTTGATGAAGCCTCCTTTTTGCTGAGAAGGGTTCACCCAGGTTCTGTTTCCAAACCCTGAAACCAAGATCTGTGCTGCTTCATTTCTTTCTCCAGTGTCAAACAAACACTAAAATTAACAAAAATTTTAAAAAAACAGACTGAAATGACTGTTACAGAAGCGAATTGCTAGTTTAGTGTGATTTCCACTGGTCCAGTCATTTGGAGGCTAACGTGTGTCCTGTGTGCGCTTTAATTGTCCAGTGGATCGTCTCCATTCGGTTCTCGCTAAGAAAAGAGCTACCGAGTTTCGCAGAAGAGAAGCTGTTTGTTTCCATGATAACGTCAACCTACCGCCACCTCTGGAGTGCTGTGGAGGAACGTTAGAGGACCGGTTGTAGTCGTTGCTGTATCCTCCTCCGCCTCGTCCTCCCCTGGGGTGTTCATTCCAGCATTTGTCGCCGTAACGACACCGGCCCTGGAGAAAAAAGTTACAAACTGTCATTTCCTCACGCTCCTTGATGCAGAATATCTGATTCTCAACTTTCCCTTATAAATGGAACGTTAGCTTCCGTCGCAGCACAAATACGTCACATGTTGGGGACTATTATTACGTAGACAACAGCGACTCCACGTGACATCTCCGAGGTACTGCAATCAGGGACAGTGTCAAACATGTTATAGAGAACTAAGTGGTTATTTTGTCTCCAGTCTGAAACTTTGACTTGCAAAGTAAATCTAATGAGTCAATCAAATCTTAAAGCCAACTATTGAAGGGAAATGTTCTGTAGCTTTATGATCATGCTGACAGCATCAAACATGTTTCCCGTGTCCTGAGCCATGTCTTTCTGATGATGTGATGATCTTTCTATGAATATGACTGAATGAAACTAGACATGTATTATTATAGTAGTAGTATTATTAACACAGGCCCAGTGTGTTGCTCAGAATGGAATGTTTTTATTCCAAAAGCCAACAGACAGTTTCTCAACTTACATCACATTTCATCATTAAGACACCAGTTGTGATATAAAAAGTTTTATTTGGTATTCCTGCAAAACGGAAAAGAGACACACAATCTATGACAAGAGACAAATACAAGTGAATGCAAGTTATGTGTCAATGCAGAATTTTGCATTAGCTGTAATAAAGTTCAGTTAAATGGCAAGAGATGAGCTGAAACACAGTTTTCAAATGATTGTTGTACACTGAAAATGTGTTGTAAGTACCATTGGCAAACATTAAAACTATTCTGTGGAAAACATTCAATAAATGGTATACTTTTCGCTTAACAAATGTCTCAGAGAATTAAAGGACATTACACTATTTCTACTATCTGTATGAGATGTTTTTAGATGACTTTTTTTATCAATAAATATTCAATATATAGTAAATAATATGCAAAACATGAATATACAGCATCTTCAGGTGTGCACACCATGTAATAAGCAAAAAGGAAATAAATCAAATAATATACTATTATCAGATTATTATAATAAAATAGTCATATATATGAATAAAAAGCTTCATACCAGAAAGAAGACATGCAGGGTACTGCTAAAGTGCTTAAGTTAGATTTACTTCATTTTAAGAATATTCAATTCAAGGATGTTTTATTATTTTAAAGCTGCAGGGGGGGGGCTTTTCTCCAAACAGTAGGTGCTTTGAGAAAATGTGGACTTCACATGACAACTGGAATGAACACAACTTCCAGATACTTCTGAAGTCCCTCCTCAGGCTTTAGAACACGTGGTGTAACCACAGTGATGATAGAGGTTGTGTCGCTATGGCAACACTTAACCAAGCCAGCAGACTTACAAAACAAACAACAAACTGACACAACTGAGCCCTTCACAACTATCAAATAAAATGACAACAGTTGACGTTGCGCATCAGCTATGTGCTAATGTTAGCTCGATTGCTATATCCCAGCCCATTGAGGCACTGTGATTTGTGATGTCGATATAAATGCAACTGAATTGAACTATTGCTATGCATGGCACCACTGTGGAACCATATTGAGCTTGCCAGACCACCTGGTAAAAACTGAAAAAAAAAATAAAATATATATATACACATATACACACACACACACACACACACACACACAATGCATTGTGGGCACTCAGGTCAGATGCAGGCTGCTAAGCAAAGAAAACACTCAAACTCCAATCTCGCTACATGCTGATAAGAGTTAAACAATACAGCAAATGGAGCGAGTAAAGGAGAATGGCATAACCATAAACTTTAAGGTACATATTACTTATGGTACTGACGTTATTTTTCAAGACAAACTACTACATCATGCATAACTAACCTCTTCGATGTTGCTGCTGCCTGCCACCACCTTTTTGTTTTGTTTTTATGGGAAAAGATTCCCATAAAACACAGTTACTGAGAGTCTAAGCTTTCATAACTGTGTACCGTCACTATGATCCTTGATGTGAGTCGTGGCTGTTTTTCTTCTGCACTGAAACCCGAAATGACTATGACTTATTTGATCCACTTCCCTCGACAGTCCTAACAACACGCATGGCTGTTGATAACACATCAACTACTCGACATATAGCAGAAAAATTAAAATCCTCCGGTGATGCCTTCTTTATAGCTGACGTCCCTCATTAACCACAACCCATTCTCCCAGAATGTTCTATGTTTATTGATGGGATTCAGACAGTTTCCCAATAATCTAATCATCAATCATAAACTACATGCAGACATTTCCCTTGCTGCACAACAAAGACAAGCCACATATGCTGAGGCGGAGAACCAACAGCAGCGTCTCATATTCACGTCGTCTCTGCAGCCACAGCCTGTCACCATCTTTCCTCAGTGTTATGTGGACGGATGTGAGCAGCAGCTCCAGCAGTTGGAGGGCCCGGTCGTCCTGCAGCAGGGCAGGAAGAGAGTGGATAGAAAGAGGCTGGCTGCTTTTCTTTAACACGCACATCTGGTGGGAGAGGGAGACATAGAGTATACAGACAATGTATACACACAAAAACCATGAAATCACAGCTGTGAGCTCATGTGAAGAGCACTATAAATGTATTTATAAACAACTTATTTACTGGGTTTAACACGTGTAATACAGTCAAAAGGGGGAGGCTAAAAAAAGAAATAAGTCCTCTAACCAGCATGTTGAAGGCCTTGAGAAAATCAGGACTGCACTTTGTCATGAGACTCAGGGTATCATCAGGCAACTCTACAAAAACAAACAGCAGAAAACAAGACTTCTGTGAAAAAGCAGTGTGACAGTTGTCCTCTTTAAGCAGAACTTCCCCCTCACCTTCCAGAGCACTGACCAACAGATGAGCTGCACGCAAGAGAGCAGTGAGGCCTTTCTGGCTGTTCTCAGAGTGACTTTCCACACCTATATGGACCAGTATGTCCGTCAACATTGCTGTTTGACTCTCAGACAGCCCTTGCTGCTGCAAATTGTATGGTTCACCACAACACATATCGTCCAGCTGAGAGGGAGAGACAGAGAAAAAGGGGACTAGCAATTTTATCAAAAACACAAACCAGCATCACATTTTATGTGTTCTTCCAAGAAACATTGTTATGTGACCACACCACTCACCGCACACTGCAGATACGACAGAGCCACTCTGTCCCTCAGTGTCTCTCTAAGTTTCTGGAACAGGGCACATCCAGCTGACAGGGGAAGCTCTGCCAGGGGAAAAAGTTCTCTCTCTTCTGCTGCTGTAAGAAACACGGAGTCTGAATCTGCACTATTAAGCTAATAAAATGAGTAGAAAATGCATCTAATTCTACAAAATGTAGATTTTCCCCCATCAATAATCAGACGTTGTGTCAGCAGGACATTGTGTCACAGTATAACTGTACTTCTTTGCTTCTCCGCCTTGCCGCGTAGTCCGTCCACCGAATCCAAGGATTCCTGAGATGACCAGGACTTAACCATATCCGCCTCAAAGCCTCCAGTTGTGCTGTGCTGTAGGCAGATCTCTGAAAGTACACACAGATAAACAGTATATTAACTATGACTCTATCACTACTCATCATTGATCCTCCACATACTTGATTATGATTATGATTATTTGCTTGTCTCACCTAGCTTGTCTCAACCCGTCTGTTGTCTTCCTATGTACTATGCACCTTTTTGTCCTATTTTGACTGTTTATAAGGCAAAACTGTGTGTGTGTGTGTGTGTGTGTGTGTGTGTGTGTGTGTGTTCATTGTGCTGGTAAGCATAATTGTGAGCCACTGCAGCAGTAATGTGGCCGGGTCAAACTGACCCAAAGACAACACAAGGGTAAGGGTAGATGGCGTAATCTGCTGTTAACACAAATTTCAGTGTGACAACTTAAAAACAGAGAAGTGACGTTTGAGAAGTGAGAAGTTTACCTCATATAAACACACTCACTATAGTGTCCATCTTTTTTTATCTGCAGTTCCAGGATGCTGAACGCAATGACTGTAGCAGAGGGGATCTCCAAAGATACATCACTGTCCATGTTAAGGTCATTGCTGTCCCTCACACAGACCTAACACATGTACGTACAGAAAGACAATGTGACCAAACTGTAGTTTGACAGGTAATAATCAGGATTAAGTAATCACCATGGTAACATAATAATTAACAGATCTGACATGAAATCACTTATAGTGCATTGCAATTGGTGTCCCATATTGCTGTCGGAGCAGTGGAAAGAAAGTTGCATAAAGTAATCGGACCTGTACTCCAACCAATAGCATCCAAAGATACTTTATTAGAGCAATTCACAATTGTAACAATTGAATAGTCACAACGGGACGTTATCGGACATTATATGTTGCTGTAAGAAACTGCCGAAAAAACTCAACCTGAGCACCACCCACCTTAACAGAGCTCCCCAGCATGTCCACCAGCCCCAGCATCCCCTGAAAGGTGCATTGCTCCTGTTTTCTCTGCATGATGGAGCAGGTGCTGGTCGTAAGGATCCGCTCCTTCACCACTGTTAGCACATCAGCCCGCTTCTCCAGCTGCTGCACCAGCACATGCTGCATGTCCACCAGCCTGCCACAGAGTACAGCCACAGGTTAAGCGACGGCTTCGATTGCATCCATGTGTATAACATGTGTAACCCCATGGGAATTTCAGCTGTGAATTGATTAATTTGTTGTTTTATTTTACAATTTTTCGCTCTATTAAAATCAGGTATTTGCCAAAGTTTATTGTTTATATAAATGTTTCAGGTATTACTAAATTTGTTGAAATGGATTTACTCTGAAAAGGAAGCATCTGGTTCGAGGCCGGAGGGGAAAGGTCAGGTGGAAGCAGAGAGAGATTTGCCATATATTGACGGCTTTCATATGAAGGTAATGAATGAGTGGACTGTCTGATGTTTTTTCCTTTGCTTAATTTCAGGCATTCCTGACCATATTTGGATATTGTGTTGGTATTTTACCCTTGTAACTGATGTACACTTGTCAACAATTTAATTTGCAGTATCAGATTATTATATTATATTACATTAGATACATTAGATTACATTATTACATTTATTGGTGTTGGTAACAGTGTTCAGTAATAGTGAGGTGTGTTAGTTAATACTTAAAGAGGGATCAGACTAGGGGGCACTACATCTGTTAACGAAGATGGAGAAACCCTCTGGTGAGAACAGCAGCTATCGACGTCAAGAGTATTTTCTGAAACATTGCCGACCCCAACTGGGGAAGAGTCTGTAGAGCATTGTTTGATGGAGAAGGAGAGTGATTGTTCTGCAAAGGGGAAACAACATAGAATAATTGAAAGTCTAAAGGGTCCAGCTGTGGTTAAGGCTGTTAGGGACACTGACGCAGATGTTAGTCCTGTTCAGTATTTGGAAGCCACTGAGAACGCGTTCCAGTCAGCTGAGACGGGTGAAGACCTGTATTCTCCTTTTACTGTCGATCTGATGTATTTCAGGGTTTGTTTGGCAGTGGTATGCAGTGTCTGCTGCGTCTGTGTGCATGAAGGAATTCTTTGGCACCTGTCTCTGGAGTCATGTAACAGCTTCTTCACATCCACTTCATCTTTCTTCAGTTGGCCAAAACAGGACTGGAGCTTAGAGGAACCTTGTCCCTCCAGCGTGACATTAGCACAGCCACCATCAGTGTCCAGCTTCCCACAGAATTTGTCTCCAAATGTCCCCTTGTAGCTCAGGAATTCTGTCTCTGACACTCCTGACAAGGCATGGGAAGAACACGAGAGTGTGAGCTTCAAATCAAAATATCAAAATCAAAACGTGTGAGTGTGTGTGTGCCAACATACCAATTCCAAGCACCTTGTTGCCTACTAACAAGTCGCTGAGGATAAAATCTGTGGGCTGGTATTTGGGTCTTTGCCAAAACCAGATGCGGTTGCGCTTGACAACCACAGCCATTGGAACCAGCTTGTGTGAGTCATTTATTCGGGACACATGGATGAGGCTTCCTTCAGGGTCAATCTGCCGCACAAAATTGGCAGTAGCTTTGGAAAACATGATCTCAGCAGGGAAGTACTGCAAACAGAGGAAACGTTCAGTGTGATCAATTGGAAAACACAAAAAAAAACCAAAATAAACTTTTGCCAGCAAAAAAAAGTGACTAAGGGTGATTTCCCGCCAATGTACTAGTCTAAAAGTAGTCTTCTTGCTTGCTTTTGTGTGTACACACAACCCCTCATGCCTCTCTGGCAAAGAGATAGTCCTCTTAACGCTTTTAGCATACCGTGACCAAACACACACACACACGCCTGCATGCATGAAATAGCTCCAGTAATCAGGCTTGATTAGCATGGCAACAGATCAAATTAAAATTTGATCTCTGTCCTTTCTGGTTTGTACAAGGTTTATGAAAAGAATGGGAAGTACGCTGGTGGACGAGAACAAAGTGCTCAGATCATTTCCCCTGAATGTAACCACCAACCCACAATTACCTTTGGACCTCGGCCGGCACACACAATCTTCCCCTTGACATTTCAGTGTGTTGACTCATTTACTCTTAATAATTTTAAGCGCTGTATGTATGTCGTTGTGTGTGTATATACATGTATGTATACACATACATGTATGTGCATAATGCTGTGTACACAATAAAACCTATTACACACACACACACACAGAGAGAGAGAGAGAGAGAGAGAGAGAGAGAGACTGAAATAATGTGAAAGGAAAAAGGATAAAAATCACTTCCTAACCTCTCAGAAAACGAAACCAAATAACCATGTGGGTAAAGACGGACTCCTCCCTCCTCAGTTTCTCCTCAAGCCGTCAGTTTCCCCAGTGAGCACTTGAGGTTGTTACGCACCTTTAAAAAGAATTGAAACAGTTCATCCAGCGCTCGGTTCCGTTCAATTGTCACTCCGAGTGGAATAACTTGTCCACAAGAAAGTTTAAAAAGGAAAAAAAAAAACAGAACAGACTTACGTTTCAGAGCTGCAGCTGTATGTTCGGAAGGGACACAGGCAGTTATCCAGTTGTTGGCGGAGGATACAGGCATGTTCCTCCGCCCACTTCCATCTAATGATCCTCACATGAGCTCTGGAACTTCTACTGGACATGCGCACACGGTGTGTGTGT
>CAAKHB010003685.1:0-36308 GCA_901007665.1 Aeoliscus strigatus
CAGACAGACAGACAGACACACAGACAGACAGACACACAGACACAGACATAGACATAGACATAGACAGACAGACAGACAGACAGACACACAGACAGACAGACACACAGACAGACAGACACACACACAGACACACAGACACACACACAGACACACAGACATAGACAGACAGACAGACAGACAGACACACAGACAGACAGACAGACAGACAGACAGACAGACACACAGACAGACAGACAGACAGACAGACAGACAGACAGACACACACACACATAGACATAGACAGACAGACAGACAGACACACACACAGACAGACAGACATATAGACAGACACACACACACACACATAGACACAGACAGACAGACAGACAGGCAGACAGACAGACAGACACACAGACAGACAGACACACACACACACACACAGACACACACACACAGACAGACACACATAGACACACACACACAGACAGACACACACACACACACACAGACACACACACACACACACACACACACAGACACACACACACCTCCTGACCACAGAGCCGTCTTCTTTCACAGTCTCACTTTCTTTCACAAGAGGGGGCTCACTTCTGTTTAAGACACTTATATAACCCAGAGCCTGGGTGGGGAGAAAATTCATCATTTCAAACAAAAACACACGTTTGGTACGAGGTCCACTGATGCATGAAATTCATGTAATGTTGAAAGAAAACTTTTTTTGTTTTTTGTTTGTTTTTTTTTTTTACTCCATCCTTATTTTGGTGCGTTTTGAATTCCTTGTTGTGAGTTTGGTCTCTACCAACCTGTTCAAAGTCTTCTTGAGCTGAGGGAAGGTCTGAAGCCAAAGATAAGTCCCCCCTGTGTGTCATCGTCCTTTCACCTTTGACCACCGTCGTCCTCTCCGTCACACTGACCTCCTGCCCTGACGCTGAGGAACCCTCGCGTCCAGCAAATGTTACCTTGGATGCAGAAAGGGTGTCATTTAAATGTAGACGGTCATTTTCTGACAAAGACCACACTATTGACATGAAGTCCACAAACCTCTGTGTGGTCGCCCTCACTCTTCAGGACGGTCCGCTTCACCACCTTGGAGTATCCATCTCCTTCTGCGATGCTGATGGAGCCCTGGGGAGCTCCCTCCGATGAGACCTCTTCATGTGCATCACCGTCAGCGGAAACACACTTGCGAATCACCTTGCGTGTAACCTGAGGAGAGGTCGGGTGGAGAACGGAATAAATCATTGTCACAGTGTCCTGAAGCCAAAGGTCCCTAAACCGACAACATTCCCCTCAATGTTCAGGAGCACATCGCTTTATTACACGTTATTACGACGGATTTACCCAACGTGTGCAAAGTGGTGTTACAAAATGACGACATACCCTCCTTACGACGATATGCCCATTTTCATCTCGGTACTTTTCCTCTGTTGCTGATTGTGCAGGAAGGTCTGGCATTTCATCAGCCTAGAATGAAACAGACAAAAAAGGAATCGGTGACGTTTCATTTGCGACGTCAAAGACAAAATGCCAGTGAATGTCAGGAGAAAACAAACAGGACCAAAGACATCAACATTTCCGGTTGAAGGTCAGAGGCAGAATTAGGGTCTGTCATGCACTGAATGTTAGAAAGCTAAGAGGTGCAGACAGCTGCAAAAAAACACGGTCGAACAGAGATCCCACATTGTAACATTGCATTTTAATCTACGGTTGTTGGACAGTTGTGACTTGACAAAACATCGGGCAAAGACAAAGCAGCACTCTGGAAACCACAACGTCATCCATGAACATCCATGAACATCCATGAACCACACAGGAGCAGATACCTGAATGACAACCCTCCTCCGCACTATTCTGGTGGTCAAGAATTCATCATCTGAACTTTCTGACATTGATCCCAGCTCTGCGTTGATTTCCTGACCGAGCAACACAAAGATGGAATGAACAACAAAACAGGAACGCTCTATTTTCAGCGAAGAAAGTGATAAGCAGTGACATGTTGACACTTCCCACAGGATGAACCGTGACTTTTCACTTTGGACACTGGAAGGTACAACATGACACTTTGAAAGTACACCTGGCATGCTTGTATTGAATGAAAGAAGTAAGCACTCACGAGCGATTTAAACAAAGATGATCCAAACTATGCAGCTACGAGTTACACAGCGAGTTACACAGCGAGTTACACAGCGAGTTACACAGCGAGTTACACAGCGAGTTCCAGGCGCATGTCATGCTGAGTTAGGAGTGGTCAAAACAAAGGTGAAGGGTTACGGGGAGTTTCAGGTCCCACTCATGTGGCCACAGGGTTAGCAGTCATTCCTCACTGAAGCTCAGCCGTGGGAAAAGCAGATTGGAGCGGCTCCTCAAACCTCGTCTTACCATTGTCAGAGAGTCATTGGAATCATCACACGTTTCAGAGAATTCACCCTCACACAGGGTGAATTCCTCATCTGATGCATCTCTCTCTTCAGGTACATCTTGAGTAGGTTCACAAACAAAAGAAGCGTCCTCGTAATCTTCACTTCCGGAGGAGAACAGCAACCTTCCAGTCACCTTTTCTTCTGCTCTAGGACGGCCGAGACGATCGTGCGGCTGACCTTCACGTGAGCAAGATCTTGTATTCTGTTCATCTGGTTCAGTCTCTGAGAAATCCGATGTAACTTGTCTGCAGTCAAAGTAAGGCTCTGGGTCAGACCATTCAAAGGTTGGACTGACTGCACCACTTGGTACAACTTCTGGATCGTCTGGAGGCACGAGAGGAAAGACGGCCGGTCGGGCAGGAGTTTCCTCGTACTCTGTGTCTACTTTCACTGATGTGGGCTGACAGGCAAGCCTGTCGTCATCTCCTGGAGTCAGAGCTTCTTCTTTCGCCATATCTTCATGTGACGATGGCTCCACATTGTCCACGAAGGGCTCTGGCATCAGTTGCTCAAAGCTAAAATGTCGTGACGGTAGAGGCGACTCACGGGTCTGAACGTCTTCATAAGACGTCGCCAGCGATAACTGTTCATCAGTACATGATATTTTTTCTGTTACAGAGTCTTCATGTTGTTCACGTTCAAGAATGCCACTTGTAAAATCCTCCTCATGCAGGTTGGTTTCTACTTCTTCAGATACTTTTGGGAAGGAGTCTAAAAAAAATGACTCAGCAGCATTTTCATCAAATGTCGGCTGAAGTTCATTCGAAACAGAACTTGAGATCTCCAAGGAACTTCCAGAAGATTCTGGATTTGACGCGGGCTCGGTACAGTGTACAGGACTACCAAGGCTTAATTGTACACCTCGTTGGTTGAGAGTTTTGGTTAGATCGGGGGCGATGACAATTTCAGGTTCAGCTTGAACGGACGTCTGGAAAGACGCCGGAGCTGGGATTGTTCCATCTGTCACGTTCACATCTCCAAGACTGGTAGTACACGTTACAGGGGTCTTCTGGGTATCACTGTCCTCAGTGTCGTACCCATCCTGCGGTTGAAGGCCCTCAGATCGATGAAGCAACGCACCAACCTCAGCCACAAACGGACCATGAGTAACTGAGGTAAGTTTTATCTCCTCCGGATCGATCTGAGGGGACGCAGAACCTGGAGGCGTCGGTGTGGAGTATGACAACATGATGACATGATCGTGAACTGTTTGACAGAATGTGTCTGTGGTCACAGAGCTTATTGTAGCAAAGCCTAGTTCTTCACTTTGTTTGAGGAAACCCGACTTCTCCTCCGATTCCTGTCGTGAGCTTGTGTCATTGGGCGATGGGATTTCACAGTGTTTTTTACTTCGGTCAGATATGTTTGGAATGGATAATTCCTTTTTTTCAGTGGAGAGTGCATTTGAAGAATCATGAATCAATGATGGTGTCTCAGTTAACAAATGCTGACTGTCTGCCAACTCAATTGGTTGTACAGAGTCTGAAAGATTTTTCTTGGATGCTGCTGTCGATACCTGCAAGAAATGATATAATGGAGCGGGAAAAGCACAAAAAATATGATTTATGATGATGATTTATGAACGACAAGTCAAATGAAACATGCATTTGTCAAGATCTGTTCGAATTGTTGTGTATGACAACAGTGACTCAGATGCAGAAATTCACTTAGAGCCCATTTGAAGTTGGTAAATGTCTATTTTGTAAATGATTAAATGGAATTAAAGTATATATAACGTTAAATTTAAGCTAAAATGTAGTGTATTAAAGATATTGTTGAAACATTCATAATATTAGCCACATTTCTACTAAATACGTCACAACACAATGTAATTTGGCAACTATCAAAGCAGGGCACAAGTGAACTCGAGTAAAAATATTATAGTGGTCATGCCTCAATGTCGTACATTTAGGGCAGAAGGAATGACACTCCCGGTGAAATAAAACAAAAAACAAACAATCTTACAGACAGTCTTTTCTACCGCTGGTTTGCCTTCCAAAAGTTCAATAATTCTGTTCTACACTAATTACATAGTTCTTGCCCTAAAAGTTAGATCACAGTAGCAAACATGGTTTAGTGCATGTCTCCTTTGTGATGTACTTTGACTTATCCGATACAAACAGTCCTTCCAAACAAAAAGGCCAGTCAAAGACACTACCAACAGCTGGTTTCGACTTTTATGGCTGTTAAAAAGCACTATGCAACATATTGCAACTGTAGTTAGCAACATTGCATGAACTGTATCACACACAGGCAAGATATTATCAAGTCATTCTATGTTCTCTTGCTAATGTGAATGCTTCATGTGGAAGAAAAGAAACTAATGTCACAAAAATGTCACAATGCAATTTCTATTAGTTGACATGTACTGAAAAATCATTCCTTCACCTATAATGCAAACATGCCAAAACATGGTACTGGAGTGATTGGGTGTAATTAGTGGAAGCTTGAGGCTAAAGGTCTCCATTCACACGCCCTCTACTGCCAGGATCTTTAGCCAACCAATGAAAAGCAACACTACATTAATAGCTGATAAAAAGCATCGGCTTCGGCTTCGGCTGTCTTACCGGCAACAAGGACTTTTCATCCTCGTTGTCTCTGACTGATAGTCTTGTATTGTTCTTGCAAATGACATCTTGAGTGTGTGTCATCATTAATTGGGATTTAGAATCTGTCCATTGTTCAAACACCAGTGGGCTCAGCTTCATTGTGTCACCCCTTGATTGAGTTTGTTCATGGAATTCCTCCTCCAAGCAGATGGCAGGTTGCATCTCCTGTTGCTCTACTACAGATAGTATGTGACTCAACTCAGTGACAGACCGACTTATCCTCTGTGAACGGCTCTGATCTATTCTTGCTCTGCTGTCCTCCAAGGAGGAGATCTGATTCAAAACTTGTTCATTAGTATTTGATGAAATACCAGTGGGTCTCTCATTTGTTCCAGTCGGTGGTATTTGCATTCCACAATGTGAACCTTTGCCTTGGAAATCATGAACTACTGAGTGAGATAATGTGGAACCCTGTAATGGTTTGGAATCCAATATCATGCCTTCTGAATGGCCTTGGCTACGTCGGTTTACTGCACTGGTTGCTAAATCTTCCAACTTCTTTTCATCATAAGCCCGCTCAGATAATTTATCAGCTGTTTTGGGGGAAATATTAACCTTATTATGGAAATGTCCTTTATAAAATGGATCATATATGTGGGCAATTAACATTGAGCACACAGGTTTAGATACAACGATATCTTCTGAGAATACATTCTCATTTGGGAGACTTTTCTCAGAGTAAAGGTGGTCTAAACCTTTATCTACATTTCTTTCAGCATTCAGATATTGAGGGGTTGATGGTTTAGACAACAAACTTTCACAAAATGAATGCGTGGACTCATTTTCTGAACGCATATTGATGAATTCATCATCAAACATTGTGGTTTCAGGAGAATCTGCTCTGATCGCTAGAAAACCTGTTTCATCCCAATTTCGTTCAGGAACTGGGGAGTCTGGTGACACAGATCTATTTTGGGATACAAGGGAATAATAACATTGCTGAAATTCCAATTGAGGAATTTGTGAATTAAAAGTAAAAGCAGAAGATACATCAAAAGATTCAAATGATTCTGAAGATGGTGGCCTCTGGTCTACAACAGGAACCAGGTGAGAGACAGGAGAAATTCTGGGGATGCTATAGCAAAAAGGTGTATCAGTTAGGCTATCCGTTTCCGGTGAAAATGTTTCAATATGTTTACATTCCAGTTCGGGCTGAAAGAAAAAAGAATCTGGAAAAAGTTGAGGTTGTAATAACATAGACGAAATGAGTCCATTATCATCATCAGACGTATGATGAAAAGACTTTTGAGGACAGACCATTATTTCACAACATGAGCATTTACCTGTGTAAATTGGATCAAACAAATGTGACATTAATTGAGTGGAAAAATGCATGTTGGATGTTCTACATTGTTCAGGAAATTCAAAATCTGAATAAACTGACTGTGGGGATTGTGAAATATGCTCATCGACACTGAGTAGAGAGTCAATCGCTTCCCAGTGTGAAATTGAAGACTCTGGCTGAAACAACATTTGTCTTGAAAAGTCCACATCGTAACCAATATGATGTGACGTGAATTGGGGAACTGGTGAGTCAGGAGAAAGAGGCCGATGGTCAGTTTGAGACCGCACCGACTCTGGAGACTGTGGACGGACGTCACTGGCCCAGTCGTCTGTGGAAGACTGAGTGCACTCGTCTGACGGAAGCCACACATTTCTAGAATCCAATGAACTCATCACTAACAAAGTACTGTCTTGTTCATGTGAAATTCCCCGCACAACATCTGCATATGTAAGAGTTCTTGCACCAGACAGAGTTTGTTGTGCAGTTGTAGTCATGTTACTTTGTTTAGTTTTACTCCTTAAATAAACAGAATTCTTGTCAGATGATGTAAGAGATTTATCAAACAATTTCAAATCTATTAACCTCTCCTGTAGGACCAAATCGGCAAAATTTGAAGATTCATCAAATGACTCTTCTGTGTTTAATATTGGGTTCATAGTATTTTGAAACTCCAAAATGTATTTTGGTCTGTCTACTAAGTTAAATATCTCTTGAGTGACCAATGGTATTTGTGAAGATTTTTGAGACATTTCAGATGATCCAAACAATTGGTTGTCTGAGTTGTCTGTTTCAGGTGTTTGTTCTATCTGATATGAATCGCTGCATTCCATATTTTCAGAGTTCTCTCGTTTTTTGTTTCTTAAATCATGATGTGAATGACCAGTTAATGGTAAGCCGTCTACAGGTTTAGGTTTCAAACTTGTAAACCAATATTCAAGAAATGTTTCATTTTTTACTTTCTTTTGCTCTGGGAATTCAAATAAGGGTGCACTTTCATCAAATGATTTCTCTGTCTTCTTTAAGCACTCTGGATCTTTGTCGTTCACACCTGAATTTGGAGATGAAACAGTTTTAGGAATCAGAACATCTGTCTTCTTAGATTTTTCATTTAGGCTGCTCTGACTCACTTCCTGACAGGCCACAGAATGAACAGTTGATGTCAGTTTAGGTGAATGTGAATTGTCCCCTGAATACAGCAAAAAGTAATCACAATATTGATTTAAAAGGTGGGCACGTGTTGGTTCAGAGAGCAAGAGTTCAAGAAATGAAAAGCTGCACTGAGAACTCTGAGATTCTGGTGAGAATGGTCTGCAATCCAAATCAGACAACTCCCTTTTATCAAATGAAAAGTCTTCAAGCAAAGATTCATTACACTGAATCTTCGCTGTTGTACTTAACAGAACACTCATCTCTTCCAGTCCACCTTCCTGTAAAGGACAGTATTTAGGGCCTTGAGACAGTGGTTCAAATGTATTTGTTGGTTGAAAGTATTCAGAACAGAGGGGTTGTGAGATGAAAGCAGGAACAGAATCTTTAGAACCATGGAGTTGGTTACGTCCACATATATCTGATTGATACATATGTGTGTTACTTTGAGTAATACTTGTGACTTCTGGTGAATTGCATGCATCAGATCTTTCAGTGAATGCTTGGTTACCATCCAATATACTGACAAAGTCAGTAGGGAAGCCCCATCTTTTGCTCTGAGGAGAGTCAGGTGACATTGCCCTGTAATCATTCATTGACATAACAGATTCAGGGGATGTCCATCTAGATATTGTGTCATTCAGTATCAGTTTATCTGCAGGTAAGGGACTCATCCGATATACAGGTGAAAATGAGCTGCACCGCTCTTCAGATACTGAAGAATCAGGGCTCAAAGGGTAGTAATCTATATAACTAGTAGCTAATGCTTCATCTTGCTCTGACTGTTGTATATGTATAGGCAAGTAAAGCTTGGAAGAGGGTGCCTTGTCTATGACCATGTCACTGGCTGGACTGTCTGAAACAGAGGTATTGTGGTTGTTGGTTGAGTCACAAGCCATGTGAGCAGAGCCGCATCTTTTCGGATGACAGGGCATAATGGGTTCAACTGCCTGGAAGTCATCGTCACCATCGATAAATGACAGGTTTTCCCAATAACTCAAAACTGATTTTGCGTTGGCTTCTTTGTTTGACTTGAAGGGTTCAAAGCACACATCCACACCTGGAACCATCTGGATCTTGTTTTGCTCATACAGTACTTTGAGGAATTGGGCCGTGATCTCATTAATACACCTTTGTGAGTCCTTGGTTTGTTGATCTATATCTGTGTTTTCTTCCGTCACTGCCAGAGTTGCTTGGCGGTCCTCTGGTGACAAAGCTAAAAGGCTAGGATCAGCGAGTCCTCCGCAGATGGTTTGAACTTTGTTTTTACTGCCAATCTGAGGACTACAGCTGAACTCATCATGAAGCTCATTGAAGTCAGTCTCAGCATGATCAGACTCTGACAGGCTCATGCTAAAGTCTCTGATAGCTATAGACGATGGCGACTTCAGAATGTCAGATGACTGCGTATGCAGATCTTCATATCCACCAAACTTCAGGTGTTGGCTGCGCTGATCACCATGGAGATACTTGAAGAAATAACGTTCAGTACTGAAGGAACCTTGCTGGTCTTTCACATTGTACTGTGCATAAATCTCAGTTGCTTGGCGCTCCATTGCTGCTTCTTCTGAAGTGGAAAGCTTACTTACTTGCTCATCCAAGTTGTCATAAATTGCATGTTCTTGTAGGATAGTGTCCTCCGACGTCCATAGATTAGGATTTAATTCACTATAACAACAGGAAAAAGATCACAAAGGTCACGGACTATTCTTCTGTAAGGCCACTGCTCTAAAATGAAAGACAAGAGCCAGCAACATTTGATGGCAAACAACTGATGGCAGTGTACCCTACATGGCAGACCTGTCAAATGTGCAGTCAGATTTAGGGATAATGTTGAAAGAATACTTTACTGTGGGATCTCAAGCTCCTCCAACAGGTCACCATGCATGCTCTCTGAGTGTATGTGTACAACAGGCTCTGCCCAGGAAGGAATGTCCAGTAGAGAGGCAACTGAGAGGTCCTCCTCAGAAACAGCTGGGGGTGGCCTGCGATCTGTCTCTACCATTCTTACAGCTCTGGGACTGTCTGTATCTTCTTGCACTGAAGACAATGCCACTGAAACTGAGAAATCACAAAAATATGATGATGCCATTACAATCTTCAACCTTTGAAGAATAGTGTTCAAATATGTTACTACCTTCGCTATGATCCAAGGTCTTCTCTATCTCTGCATACGTTCTAGATGTTTGCTCTTGAACTGACTTGTTCATCTGGGTTTCAATAAGATGGACAATATCCATGCGGTTGATCTTGGTCAGTCTCTTAATCAGACAGTCCTCTGCGGAAAGATGCATCAATCCGTTTTTAAGCCATGTTGAACATTTTAGGAATATTAATCAATTAATGACTATGAACGTTCTAGTCATGCGCAAACGGCAGTAATTAAACGTATTAGGTCTGTTCTGTATAAAGTTCTGTACAAACAGGCTAGTGCAATGCTGTAATTGTAATCATAAAGATGGGGGGAAAAAAAACATGTACCTGTGGCGTGTTTGCCTTCCCGCTCAACCCAACGCTGTAGCAAGGCATGGCTCTGCTCTTGGAGTGAATTGGGATTCTCTTGTCTCACTAAATGTATATCATCCTCATTGAATTCCAGTTCCCTTGCCAACTCTAGGGTGATTGATAACAAAAAAGGTTATGAAAATATACACAATTTTACAGTATTATGTGGTTTCTGTTTTGAGCATCAACACTATTGTCACATATTGTCCAGCAAGTCTCCCACTTTTTCCTACTTAAATAGATCAAAGAAATAATATTAGCTTACCCAGGGATGCAATGAAATATTCTTAATATGTTAGAAATAATAATTAATAATTACAGGATTTGATGTCTCACCAGTCCAGCTGAAGCCAAGAAGATCTGCAATGATAGCTAATGTCTCCTCTTTCCTGTCTGCATCATCTTGCCAATCCACTACAAAAAAAAATACCGCCAGATCACATTAAATGTTAAACATCATGATCACAGATCAACAACTTTACATTTTTGACATTCCCAGGAACAGCCATATAAATATACTTTGTGTGTATAAATGTGTATGAATGTGTATAATGTGTATAAATATGAATCGTTATTATGAAAATATAAAGGCACGCATTTGTGTCTAAAACGGTTCATAATATTAATACAGCTCAATTAGCATTAGTAATTCAATGTCTGCATCGGCATTGTTTAAGATACAACTTCTACTTCGACAACTACTTTAACCAACCTGACCATTCAATCTTGAGATTGCACTTCAGAGATGGAAAGGTAACTCAACAACATGCAAAACATCACATCATAAACAGACACGCACAACTGGAAAGAAAGTGAAACAAATAGACATGACAAAAAAACATCACAGAATGACTAATGGTGGTATGATGTTTTTTTTAGAAAGAGAGAAAGAGGTCTTGCAAAGAAGAAATAGGCTAAGCAAAAGCTCTCTTACGACTGGCCATACCTGGCTTGCATTCTGGAGTTTCGTCATCGATGATTTTCTGCATCTGAGTTTCCACCATGTCATCCCAGACAGGCCTAGATTCAAAAACATCCTCTATTCCAGAGGATGGATGCACATCCATCAAAGGATTGGCATCAGAATCTAAACTGTGTGAAGCTGCAATGTCATATGTGAAAATGACAGAATCCAGACTTCTGTGACTTGTACTGCTTGTATCATCTGTGTCCAAAGTAACAGATGGTTCTTTTGTTGTAGAGTCCTGGATTTCTACTTGGCTACAAGACGCATGAACAAGAGGTTTAGGCAGTTTGGAGAAAAAACTGTCAGAAAAACTTCTGCTGTTTTTCTTAAGGACTAGACTTGTGCCACCATCTGCCTCAGATCGAATTCTGCGATTCAAAGCTGAGACCTTAACTTTATTTTGGTTCAACTGTTCAAATGGGGGCTGTAAATCCTCCTGACCTTGCACATGAGTAGTAACTTGAGCAGCTGCAATGGACATCTCTATTACTGAGCACTGGTCATTATCGTCCTCTTCCTCTTCCTCATCAGGACAGGAGTCTGAGGAATCCTTGCGCTGCTTTGACTGAAGATCAGCAACAGTAGAGTCGAGATAGTCTAACCCAAGGTTTTTAAGGCCCCCAACATCACCTTGAATACCGGTTAGTCGCTCAAGAGCACTGGGTGAACCATGCTGAACCTCTATGGAGCTGCCAAGATCTGTTTCAGAAAGAGGTGTCTGATTCTCTGAAATGTCAATCGGTTTGATTAGAGTTCGGGGTTGCGGAGCAGTACTTTTTACACTTTGGCTCTCTTGATGGACTGAATCTGCTGTATAGTCGTCAGTCTCTATGGCTGGAGGCTTTGTTTGGTCGTCACCTGCCTCCCCTGGAATTACCTCATCAACTGGATGTTGTGCTAGCTGAAAAAATGCATATCCTCCTCCATCGTCATCATAGCTCCTTCTTGTCATATCAATGGCACCCCCTCTGGTCATTTCGAACAGCTTTCCCTCTTCAAACTTGAACTGATCCGGAGTACATTCATCACCTGGTGTCTGAACCGGTGTTTTATCCTGGCTTTTTCTTTCATCTTCAACCGTAACCTGTGGATCAATGCCTTCATTATCCTCCCAGACGGGTATAACATATTCTGTTTCTTCAGTTCTTATCACAGTTTGGGATTCACTCAAAGAATGTGAACCACCTGCCAGTGCCGGCTTAACATCTTCGACAACATCTGGATGGTGACCGTCTGTAAGAAAGCTGGAAAAATGCCTATTGACACAACCATCTTCGACAATGTCTTCCTGCAGTTCAACTTCGCTATCTTCTATGAGTTGCAGAGACTCCTCACTATCCGGGTGAGGCCCTCCTCTGTGACTCGCTGTCAAACACAATGACCTGCCATCTAACTGAGGAGGTACTGGTTCTGACTGCAGGTCAGCCCTATCTATCTCTGTGGCCATTCTTACACTAATATCAGTTTCCCTGTTCTGTCTTTCAGTGATTTCTATATTTCCCATTTCTGGATTTTTCTCTTGTGCGTCATGTGATGAAGACTCTGCAGATGGAGGACATGTTAGGTCTTGCTCATCATCTTTGGGGTCACCATATGATGGTGCAGTAGCATCTGAGGATATGTCTCTCTTTGTTCTTGCTTCCTGCTCCATTTCATCAAATGTTTTGATCTTTGCAGCCATTTTAAACATCTCCTCTTCTGGAGTAAGTTGTTTATCGTCGTAATCATCTTTGCTATCAATTTTGTCTAGCGAACCTGTCCTTATCAACGCATACAGACTTCCACTCTCACCGTCAGTTAATGCCTCGCCTCTCTCCCCTTCCACTTCAGTGATTCCAATGTTTGTCTCATCCTCATCCATGTAAACATTTTTGCCATGAGCAAAGCATGCTTCAAGTTGGGACGCATACTCCTCATACACAGCTGTCTTTGCTGGCATCTCAGCCTCTGTGACATGTGAGTGAGTAGGACTTCCCTCAAGAGAGTCTGGACAAGGGGATTTTCCGGTCGGGCTAGGCTCGAGGGAATCAGGGGATTTTTTTGAAGATTCATCCTCCATGAGAGGACTTTCTTCTAGTGAGTCCCTTTGACAAGGCTTTTGTGGTGGGTCATCAAATGACTTGTTTAGATTCCCCAGATTATCTGGACGCTGTGATGTGGTAGTATATTGCAAAACCTCCTCTGTTATTCCATTTGACGTTGTCATGTTCATAGTTGTATCACTTGACTCATTCAAATATGACATTCCATCTGGACAAACCACAGCTTCACCCTCTTCAGAAGACACTCTCCTGTGGCTTTCATTCCTTCTTGTCTGCCACTCACTATCCAAAGCCCCTTTTTTGTTGGTGTCCACAATGTTTATCTTGTTATCTTCTTGGGGACGTGTAGATGCGTGTCTTCTCTTGTCTTTTGACAATATGACTTCTTCGTAGCTTTCATGGACTACCTCCTCGTCTGGGTGGCATTGTTCAACTGCTGGCTTTTCTTTCACATATGTCTCTAAGTCACTACTGAGCAGTGATACCATGCCATATGAATCACGCACAGTTGTGGGCTGCTCTTGTTGAGTCTTTCTCTCAATGCAAACTTCTTGGAAGGGAATCTCCAATTCAGAACTAGGGGAAAAGGTTGTGTCCTCCGATGCATCAGTGTGCATGAGCCAATTTACCTCGCTCGTAATTTTCTCTTTCGAATGTTTCCTTGGCAGTATAAGTTGATGGCAGCATTCATGGACTATCTCTTCTTCTGGGTAGCACTGTTCCACCGCTGGCTTTTCTTTTAAATATGTCTCTAAGTCACTACTGAGCAATGACACCATGCCTGATGGGTCGCGTACAGTTTTGGGCTGGTCTTGTTGAGTCTTTCTCTCAATACAAACTTCTTGGAAGGGAATCTCCAATTCAGAACGAGGGGACAACGCAGATGCATCAGTCTGTATGTGCCAACATGCCTCTCTATTGATGTTATCTTCCGAATGTGTCCTTGTTAACACAAGTTGATGGCAGCTTTTCATCTCTTCTTTAAGGTGACATTGTTCCACCACTTGCTTTTCCTTTAAATACTCGTCTATGTCACTAGTGAGCAGTGAAACCATGCCTTGCATATCGTGTTCAATTGTGGGCTGTCCTGGTTGAGTCTTCCTTTCAATGCAGACTTGTTGAAAGGGAATCTCCAATTCCGATCCAGGACTGGAATCTGCCTCTCCAATAATTTTATCCTTCAAATGTTTGTCCTTTAACGTTTGATCCAAGTCACTAGTGAGAAGAGAAAACATTCCTGACATATCTTTCTTTGCTGCAGACTGTCTGTCTGGTTTTGTTCTGTCAATGCAAACTTCCTGGAACGGCATCTCCAATATACAATCTGATGTAACATGTTGAACCATATCAGTCTGCTCCTGTCTCTGTTCACCTATTGTTTCTTCCTCATCAGTATGACCTAGTATCTGTGGTTTTTCACCTGTTGTCCCACTGCAGGATTTTGGAATTTTGGTGAGAGTAACTTCTTCCAATCTCTCCTCTATAACGTTGGCCTCTGGAGACGGATCAACAACTGGCCTTTCGCTGGGATAATGCTCCAGATCACTCTTCAACAGTGATATCATGCACCCTGACATCTGCCTTACTTGAGTAGATGACTGATGTGATGTGAGGTCTTCATTCATTGGGGATTCTTCGATCAAGGTCACGCTGGACTCTTCAAAATCTCTTGCTGTCTCTTTACCTCCTATTCTGGCTTCGTTGATATCACTTTCTTGTGATTCCTCATCAACTGGTACTTCTGTACTCCACTCATCACTCATTTTTTCTTCAATCATATCGTCTTTTACACCAGTTTGTTCAAAACATTCCTGCAAAATATCCTCAACTGATTGACTAGCCCCTAATCTATCCTCCGGTAATGGATCCAACTCTTTATTCGTGGCTGACAACACTCCTGACATATGTTTGACATCTTTTGATGTTTTGGACACGTCATTTTCACCCACAGCCTCTGAATTATCCAAATCTGTTTCTAGCGTTGTGCCACTCTCTACTTTAGTTTCATGAGTCTCAAATGGGAATATTTCGGTATCTTTTGTCTTTGCTAAAATAACTTGTTCAAACTTCTCTTGAACAATGCACTCTTGTGTTGGTTGACTTGCAACCGGCCTAGCTTCGAGATACCGATCCAAGTCGGTGTCCATTAAAGACAGTAGACCTGACATATCTTTTACTGCTGTGGATTCCTGGCTATATCTCGTCCTGCTAATGCGGACTTCTTGAAGTTGTGGTTCTTCAATTGTTGCGTCTATTGTGTCATTGTAATGTTGTGTACAACTTATTTGGGAATAATCAGCCATGTTTTCATGCTTGGGACTTTCTGGATTTTGATCACAATCCATAATTTGATTCTCCATAAAAGAAACATCTTTTGTAAAATAACCAGTACTGTAGATTGATGATGAATTGGTAAAAGAATCATCAACCAATGTCACCTCCTCTGGTGCCTCCAGCTGATAGCGCACATCTGCTAATGTGGATGTCTGCTTGAACAGCTGGTACTCAGGACTTTCTTCCAGCTCAGCCTTTATATCGGCACTAAAGTCCTCAGAGGGCCTCCGGTCAGGGCTGATCTGTAGCTCATCAGATAATGTCCTACCAGTGCCTGTGACTGGTTCATCTAACTGGATCCTCCCTTGGTCCTTCCATGATAACTCCTCTCTCCTAGGGCTAACACTTTCATTGTCACGTTGAATTGTGTAAACAATGTTTACAGCCTCGCCAAAGGAAGCCATATCGGAAATAATTGGTGATTCCTCATTTGATCTCACTGTTTGAGCCTTTAAATCAGAGTCGCCATCCATTCTAACATCACTCATTGGTACAGATCTTATTTGGCTTTGCTCTTTTGGCTCTTGTGTGCACCTATGGTCAGTGAATTCAGATGTTACTTTTGAAATCAGAGCAGAAGCAGTCGATTTGTGTTCAAAAAGCCCAGCTTTACTCTTCGAAGGGTCCTGCCCAGTTTGAAAAGCTTTCATCAGCTCCTTAACAGACATTGTTTCCTTGTCCGAAGACCCGAGTCTCACTCTGTGTGGATGATCAATTCCATCGTTGCATTGTACCGTGCCATGTGACATTGGCAGTGATTCCTCAGTGGTGTTTGTAATTAAGCTTATTGCTTGAGCCTCTGTGAATGTTTTGTCAGAAATCGTGATCTCACCCTCATGAAGAAGAGTTTTGAGATTCGGATCTGTTGTGTGTGATTTTGGTGCCAGTGTAGGACTTTGTTCAGTCCTCAGTATCGCTTCAGAATCTGCTGACTTAGCTGTTGAAGCTGAGATACAAGCAGAGGCCACTGCTTTGTGCTCAAAAAGCCCAGATTTATTTTTTGAAGGGTCCTGACCAGTCTGAAATGCTTTCATTAGCTCCTTGACAGACATTGTCTCCTCTAGTCTTTCTGTCTGAGATCTAGGAGATTTTGGGGACTTAGAAACTTTAGGAAGTTCAGGCATATCCTCCATTTTCTGTGCATCAGTTGATTGTGGAATTTGCACATGATAATTGTTTTTACCCTCCTCTTCAACTTTGTTCTGCAAAGCTTGAACCTTTTCATTTACAGACCCTATAGGTGTCTCAACCACGAGAGGAGAAGCTGGTGGATCAGTTATGGCTGTAGGAACAATGGTACTCTCCTTAAGAATGACATCACCGTCTAGAGATTCCTCAGAGCTCATCCTTTCCAGCTCTCCCTCTGAGCTGCTACATCCAGAACGTTCTCTGTCTTGAAGTTTCTTCCTAATAGGTTTCTTGATATCTGGTGGACGCGGTTTACCATCATGTTTTATAACACTGTCTCCCTGAGAAATATCTCCAGGGTTCTGTTTCACATGTTTATCCGTGTCCATCCTTAGGCATGAGAGATGCGCCGTGGTTTCCTCCATGGTAGGCTTACTCAAGATGTTGCTCTCAGTGCTGATTTCTTGTAGGACCCATTCATCTCCAGGTACATTCCTCATTTTGACAGACTGTGACTCAAAGACTAAAACGTGTTCCTCTTTTCTAGCACTGTCTGGTTGAAACTCCTCTTTAGTGTTGTTGGTCCAATCCGTTTGAATATCTCTGACCCTATCCAATTTGTCTTTAACCTCTTCCATGTTGGAACGTAAAACTCTAGCTCCTGTTCTCTCTTCATAAATGATATGATCCACTTCTTCTGAAGTCAAAACAGTAGACATCTTGATGTCTGACATGTCTGAAAGAAGGTCCGGACTTGCAAGGGTCGCAGGGTCAAGAGGTTGGTTAGTTTTCAGCGAGAACGTCTCCACTGATTCTGATTCGTCATCTTGAATTAAAACTTTTCACAACCAAAAAGGGTAAAGAACATAAGGGATAAATGAAGTGGGGAAGAGAGACATCAGAGAACTATCAGAGAACTGATCAAGACAATGCCATTAAATCCCATCTTCATTTCAGTGTGTAAGGAAAAGACTGACATCCCAGGAAAAAAAGGGGTCTTGAAATATGAGCGGACCAAAAAATAGAAGTAGAAGAAGAAGAGTTTATAGGGGTGTAGAGCAGGGATAGCATAAGCAAAGCCAAGAGGAGAAGCAGCTCAGATAATAAAATCAAATATAATAATGTGGAGAGTAAGAATCTAGTTCAGCATGTTCAGAAATGACAGATATGACAAATGGAACATAAAGAACCTACATAGAGACCAGAGAAGACTACAAATGGAAGGTACAGACAGGAGGGAAGACCAGACAAACAAAAACCTCTCAAGATCGTTGTTGACATGTGAGTCTGCCAACAAATCAAAGCTCCACAGAAAACATAATAAGTTTTGAATAGAGAATAAATAATGGAAGTTTTTGTGAGCAGTTCAAGTTACAACAACCCCCCCCCAAAAAAAAAAACAAATGATGTGCACATTTTGTCCAAGGTACATCTTCTGCTGTAGCAACCAAGACAAAAACAAACTAAAATAAGAATAATAATTCATTTTTACTGTAAATGGAAGAACGATCGCTTAAGAACATGCAAAAATAATAAAAATACCCAAACTGATTCATACAAAGTAACTGAACAATACAGCTACAAAATGTAGCCTGACTGGTACAAAACCAGGTTTACAGCATGCAAAGGAATGTGATGATAGAATGTAAATGACTAGAAAAAAAAACGTTGTACGTCTATTTCCACAAACATAGTCATTTCAGGAAAAAATCTATTTTGAGTCGATCTGATTAAAAAGCATTATTTTGACCTTCAGTGATGATGCTTGATAATCATCATCATCATTATCATCATCATCGCTCCGGTTATGGGTCTCGGTTGTGCTGGAGCCGATCGCAGCTGGCAACGGGCGCACGGCACAGTACAATAATACTGATAATAATAATAATAATAATAATAATAATAATAATAATAATAATAATAATAATAATAATAATAATAATAATAATAATAATAATAATAATAATAATAATAACGATAATAATAATAATAATAATAACGATAATAATAATAATAATAATAATAATAAGTTACAATGAATGTAAAGTGAGTAAATGTGAGGGAGTCAGTGGGTTGGGAGACATGCAGAGAGGATCAGCCACAGCACAGCTGCTAGTAACAGAATTGGTAACTATATATGACATGAACATCACACATTTGCAAACTACTTACATTTCTTCTCACTCTTCTCACTCTGCAATAGAGAGAAAAAGAAATATAGTGAAGTGCATTTATTTTACACAATGAAATGCAATTGCTCACAAAGTATCTTGGCCGCACATCAAGCACATTTTATTTACCTCATCATCTGCATCTTGATCTGAATCAGAATCCTGTTGAAAAGAGAACGCAGACAATAAATCCCTTGCAAGTACAAATTCGTTACACTTCAAGTACAAAGTGAATACATAGTACAAAGAGCTGACCTTTGAGTACGTCGGGAGGGTGATGTTCAGGTTACAGATGGCATTGTGGTTCAGAGTGCGATACGTGCGTGGTTCCTTCGTGAAGGACAGACGGCCACATGGCTCCTGAGCAGTGTCTCTGATCTGTTCAGATTGATTGAGACAACAAACAAAGATTAAAACTTATTTTGCACTTCCAGAGTGTGTTGACATGGCTGACATTTCAATCCACCATGTTTGCATACTTTAATGAAGAGGGCGAGTCTGTTCTCTTTGAAGGCGAAGAAGCTGAACACATGATGCTGTCCACTCTTTGTAAGAGGCACCAGGTTTCCGAAGCAGTCTGCATATATCGGTTTTCCTTCTAAGACCTGACAGAAAAAACACCAGTTTTCAATAGTTTACATTCAATACACAAAATACTGTCATACGTATACAATTGTCTTCCTGTAGAATATACCTCAGATATCCAGTCAAACACTGTGTTCATTTATGTCTTACACATTATGTCCTCTGTATACCTGTTCATGTGTACATGCCTACTCAGTTCACCCTGCTACCACTTAAATTTCTCTCTTCTCCCCAAACAGCACCTCAACATCTCGGCTGCGGGCCACTTCAGTGAAGTTCTCCTGCTGCTCCAGGGTCTTGTCCATCTTGTCATCAGTCATACAGAAGCATCTCAGCCGGGCCTCAATAGGGTCCAGAGTTTTGGCAAAAATGACAAATTTGGCCATATATGGGACACAAATGATCTCTCTGTACAAGTTGGATGCAAAACTGACAGAATCCTGGACCTGTCTGCAGTCAATCAGCCAGAACCTGAAAATATAAAAAGAACTTGACATAAGATGCATGGTGATGACATCAGGAGGATGATACGTTGTTAAATGAAGAACAAGTAGAGGTCCGTTGGAAATGTAAGGTATGAAAACTATTTACCTTGCTGACACATTTGTAGTGAAAGAAACACACTGATTGACAAAAGTAAGAGGTGTGGAGCCTGTGATGTCCTCCCACTGAGCAGGAGTGGTGCCACCTGAAACACCCAGAATATCTTCCCTCACAAATAACACATAAACTTTTTATTTTTTCTGAAGACACTGACTGTCGTCCCACTGACCTGTGATGCTGCAAAGCAAGCGTAGGGTGGGTGTCTCCCCACTGTACACTGCGCTGGTGCCATCATTGGTGGAACTCGTAGGAATTGGGATTGTCATGGTGATTGGTTTGTGGAACTTCCTTCTTCTTGGCTCTAATGTGACAATTGGGCTGAATGTGGCCTTGTTCCCAAGTATCTTCCTGACCAGATCGGCCTCGATGGGCTGAGCCTGAAATCGGAAGGCAAAGGGTTGTCAACGTGTCGACTCATCCAACTAAAGAACACATTCCTGTACCTGTAGACCAACTCTGATCTTTTTGGTGAGTGCTCCCTCAGGGAAGACAGCCTGGACCTGGGGCACGAGCGTGCTACTGAGGACACCGCCCTCTGGGCCAATCAGATGACTGTCCTGTTTTATCCGTGACACCACAGCGAAGTACTGCGGGAAGTCTCGGGTGATGATTCGGCATATTCTTTTCTTCTCGAGCTCCTCTGGCGAATCAAGTTCTGTGACAGTTCAGGAGACAGTTCAGTGTACTGAGATGGAGTCAGAAACCTCTTTGACTTTTGACACAGCATTGAGCATCTAACAAACTAGCAATGAGCACTAGAACCGTGTAAACAGCGTGTGTGTGGTTCTCTCCCGTTGTGCTCTGACTGCCACGCCAAAGACCCTGCTCTTAGGAGGTCATTTACACAATTTACATTTCTATGCTTCCTGCCTATTCACAAAGGAAGTACTGTAGTTTGGATGTTGAAAACTATGTAAGTAAACACTGAACTGAATGCTGAATGGGAATTCCCAACAAGAGGACACATGTCACCAAATTGTGTTTTAAAGTTTCAGTTTCATGAGATTTGACTTAACTCACATTTTACTTGCGGTGTTTTGAGATAACAAGCATCTTTTGGTGCCTTACTTTCATCCATGCCATTGAGTATCTGGTTTAATTCCTCTTCAGTGAAGTCACAGTGATGCTCCCGCCAGCTCTCTCCGGTTTCACTCCTCAAGATCACTAACTCTCTTTCCGTGCCCCTCAGAGCAGCGAAATGAGGGATCTCCACGATCACAGGCCTGACATGGATGACAGAGGACATGAGATACAAGTTCAACAGATTCATCAGATACAGTCTGGACTAGCATTTTATCATGGATGTATATGTTACAGGTAATGTGAAAAATATGCAAATTACCTGGGTAGTTTACAAACAACCCGTGTTTTCAGGTTATGTGCAAAGCTACAACATCTAGCTAGCTAGCTATCTTATGAAGCTATCAACTTCATCAAAGCTAGCTACCGTAGGTAAAACACCTAGCTAGCTTACAATCCGTTAGCACTAGCACTAGCACTAGCACTAACACTAACCCATACAACCCAGGAGGACTGTGTGGGTAATTTAATAAACCAGGTAATTTGCATATTACTCGTTTTTTTCACATTACCTGTAACACATTCACATACACTACACCAGTCATAAGTAGTGAACATACACAAACATAATGGATGGGTTGATACATGCATCATCTCACAAAACAGAAAATAAAGTTCCAGTTTTGAGTTAAATAATATCAGGTGCACGTCATGCTTAGTAACACAGAATATTAAAATGTATATATATATATATATATATATATATATTTGAAAGCAATAGGAGTGATATAATCCATTCCACATCATGAAGGAAAGAGTGGAGGGAAGTTTAGGGGGCATGAGGATAATGTAACAGCATAGGAGGGGTTGATCATCAGGGTGATCCAGACACAGGCTGGACACAACGTAAAACGTGGCTTGAAAACAAAGGAAGCAAATCATGAAACTGTCTAATCTCAGGTGGACACGGCGGAAAAATATCGGTAAGCATGTGACCAAGTTTCCGGGGTAAAAGGGTGCCCCCCCGGCTCATGGTCCTACCCGAGGAACTTGGTTCCTGGAGGACCCAGCTGCAGGATGCGACTGACCAGGCTCTCGCCCTCATTCAGAGGGGGCGGAGCTGTGGGCAGGTGGAGCTTACTGATCCATGTGCAGCACAGAGGAGGAGTGAAGAAGAAAGTATGAACACACCAGCATAAACACACACTCACACACACACACACAAGCAGGTGCACACAGCCATACACACACTCACCCCAAGAACTGGGCTCCAGTGGGTCCAACTTCTATGATGCGACCAGCGAGTCCCTCCCCCTCCACCATCGGAGGCATCGAGGCCAGACGGTGTCTCTTTACCAGCCTGCACGTTACCCTCGTCGGTGCAGAACACTTCCTCGGTGGTACAATGATTCGTAGCCCATTGTGACGGCAACCGCGCATGGCCCCACCCCTGGCGTCCACCATGAAACTGACCAGGAAGCTGAGAGAGATTGTTGAGTTAAACGCACAGACGATCGACCTGCTCGTTTGATTTTGAAATCCACCAGCAAACAACACATATTTTCCAACGCACAACGTTGGATTCAAGCCAGTTGTCCTCAAACTCAAAAAAAACAAGAACATCTGAATGGAAACAGATATCAAAAATTCAAATATCAGACAATGAAAAAAGAGCAATTCAGTATTTCCTATGTTCAGGCAACTGAATGGTCCCAGGTAGAACCAGCATGTTAACTTTAAGATGTCCAGAATGGTAAAACAGTCGATATCAAACCGCATTAAATGTTGACGCCTCATCCGCTAACCTGCACTGGTCCTTGTGTCCACGTGGTCACATGTTTACCTTCATCCGTGTTCGTGTTTATCATGACCCCCTCTGCTTGTCTGTCTGTCTGTCTGTTCTGCTTTTGTATAATTACGTGATTTCTATCCCAATGCTGTTTTAAACTCTTTTTCTGATTTTAGGTGAACTCGTCAACATTCCTGAAATCGAATCTGATGACTTATTCTGACATTTTCACAGTAATTATGAACGAATATGTCTGTTAACAGAAAAGATGTGATATGTTAAGACACTCGAAACTGCAACCAAGATAACACAAGACCAGTAGCTTTGACTGAGAGAAAGTCTGCAGATGAACCATGGAGTGCTGCTTTGACGAAAGCTGAATGTTAAAAAATATATATTTCAACCCCCCCGTCTGGATATACTGAACAGCAAAGAATTAACTAAGACCTACTTTGTAAAATATCTGTCAGTCTGTTCAACAGGTGAAACAAACAGACATAGGTGAAGAGTTCTGAAACTCTGGTGTGACCCAGCAGACGACTCACATCTGCACAAAGATAAAACCGGGATCTGGCCAGGACATCTCTAGTTAACATATGTGTGAGTCCTCAAAACGGCAACTCATGCATCATGCAGATCTTTCAATGGGCTGGAAGGGAACAGGTCGGTCTAAATATCTCCAGATTCTAATAGCAGCTGAGGGGAAAGCAAGAGGAGTGGCGACAGAAGGAGAAGCCAAAGTAAAGAGAATCACCTGCTGTTGTCATGGTCTAGGCAGGGAGAGGAACGGCTAGAAGCAGAATACAACAACACACTCAATCACCAATCACGGACAAGAGTGTGCACAAAGAAGCAACAAGAGAATAAACCAAAAGAGTGAACGTGAACAGAGAATGAGTCCGAGTGATGAAAACAATTCAGAAACACACAAACGAGTGGGAGTGAAGGCAAAGTCCACGACTGATGACAAATCAAAGACAAAGACGATGGACCCTCCTTCTGCTATCGCGTACGTTCACCTCAGCCACGGACGGTGTTTATCTGCCTGCTTGTTTGTTTGTTTGTCTGTCAGCGAAATAACGCCTAAAGTTGTGAACACATTTTAATGAAACGTAAAAAAGAACAACTAGAGGTCATAGTGTGCATAGTGTAACAAGGTGTCTAATGATTGTTTTAATAACTATCTGACTATTAGAGACAAAGTTCTGTTTGACGATCAGTGGATTTATCAGAGGAGATCGATGGATGGAGGACGATGATGTTGGTGAGAGGTCGGAGCTCTTTTCTAGTTTCATCTGTAGAGTGACTTTTACTCCAGGAATCAGTTGTGAATGTGTGTTTTCTGTGTGAGTGTGTTTGTACCCAGAGTGGAGCAGACTGGAGGACAGCACCACGTTGTCCAGGTGCTCGGCCCCCCAGCTCAGACGGAACGACTCCTTCTCGTGTTCTCTCGACAGCACCGACACCTGAAGAACAACAGCCCCCGTTGACCCGCGGGAGAACATGTGAGAACTCACATGTCGTCGCGGCCGTGTCCTCACCTGATGACTGGCGATCAAATCTTCGATGAGAACTCCGTCTCTCTGGTGGATGGGGGTGTGCTGCGGCCTGCCGGGAGAGAACGTGACCTGTTGTGAGTTTCTCTGTGTGAGTTTGTGTGTGTTTGCTCGCGTCTACCGCAGGTGAAGTGTGACAACATGTGACCTGTCCAGGTTGTGGCTCATGTAGCTGAAGCTGTCCAGGTAGTGTCCAGGCAGCGAGTCGTCTCCGAGTTCTCTGAGATCCTCGGCTCTTAGATACTCTCCACCATCTCCGGTCATCGTGTCCTCACCTGGAGATGTCAAACGATGGGATGAACTTCATGAGAAGCATGTACGTGTACGTCAGCCAGACGTGTTCACGTGATCTTCCTCTGGTAAACGTCTTTCAGTTAGAACCACTCTGGTGCAAGTGAGAGTTACAGAATCAGAGGACGCTCAGAGAAGAAGCGACGGTGGAGTTTTACATTGGATAGAGCAGAAAAGACGTGGATGAATACAATCTAGTTGAGTCTTTGAGCTTATGGGGACAGCGTCTTTGTATGTAGGTGTCATATAACAACTCACTTTGGCGCTGACATCCAAAAGATGTGTGCAAATACCTGCATTACCTGAGTGAAGCTGATGGTAAAATGCATGTTGTTGTTGTTGTTGTTGTTGTTGTTGATGATGATGAATGAAATAACAAGCTGAGTGCAAACATTTTAAGGAGCACGAAGGTGACTGACTGTGGACTCCCTGAACTAGCCAAATGTTTCCTCTTCGGTATGTTTTCATGGACTCTGTTCATGTTAGCTATGAAACAAATCCCATCCTGTAAACACCTTCATGCGGTTAGTCTTTACCTCAAGACCAGAAGTATTCAAATCATCCATTCAAGGTCAGAGACAGCGACTGCACAACAAAACTAATCCACTTGAAGTGAACTGACATAAAGTGAGGAAGACACACGTTAAGAGACAATAAAACTCAGGCGGCCGACTCATGGCTGTACCTTCCAGCTCCACAGACATCTCAGAGCACGGCTCATCCTCAAGCCCCAGAGCTATGAAACATAGAGCTTTGAGAACAACACCTGTGAGCTGCATCAGCCGGCAGCACACACACACACACACACAGATGTGCTGACAGCGCGTTGACTGACAACAGGGGCATAAAGGTCTGGACCAGATGACGGTGAAAGCAGCTCACCTTCTTCATCAGACACGTCGAGGACCTCGGTCATGGTCTCGGGCACGTTGAGCTTGTGTTTCTCGGTGACCGTCTGACATGAAACCCAGTGGAGAAAAACAAAGACCAACAGAGGTGAAACAACGGCTCACAACGTCCCGTCAGGTGGGGGGACACACGGAGCGTACTGTTGTCGTGGTGATGACTTCCTCGGTGACGACTTTCAGCGTGTCCACCACAGAGATGTAACCCAGACGCTTGGCAATCGACAGGGCCGTGTTCCCGTTCTGATGAGGGAAACGAACGCAGATTCTCATCCAAAGGTCCAAACGTCACATCTACAACAACAGAGCGGCTGCGTCTTCTCCTACCACTGTCGTAGTGTTGGGCTTCGCTCCGTGTTGTAACAACACATTGATGATGTGCGTGTTTCCCTGCTGAGCTGCCTGGTGAAGTGGTGTGTATCCGTTCTGTGGAACAGATGATTATTATGGTTATTTTACCGTCACCATGACAACTGCTTGTCTACTATTTGTCATTGACGTTACCTTGGTTTTGGCGTTGACACTGGCACCTTGCTGTAACAGGAAATTGACCATCTTGGCGTTGCCGTAGTGACAGGCCACGATCAGAGGCGTGTATCCGAGCTGATGTGTGGGGAGGGTCAGAGAAACCTTTATTTTCTAAACGTTTAGATGACCGCATGTGCTCATGAACTGAAAGTTGTGGAACCAAAAACTCCTCCTGACTGGAGATGAGTGTTCTAGTGAGTGCAATCCTTTCAACGGCCAGGAGGTGGCACACGTGTGTCTGTGAATGTGTGACACTGGATGAGGAAGGAAAGGCTGATCATAACATGGAAGACTGAACACTGGTGTTCTGTATCTGTGTCTGTACCTTAGTCTGCTGGTCCAGGTTGGCGTCATGTTTGGCCAATACTTCTGCAGCGCTGACTCTGTCCTCTTGTGCGGTGAGATGGAGCGGAGTCAGTCCACTCTGTTAAACACAAAGTGTGTTTGAGTTAAACGCTCAATCCCTACATTATAGATTCATTCAAAAAAAAAGAAAAAAGAAACCAAATATAATAAGTTTGAAAGAAGCAGCAGCAACAACAACGCAGGATTGTACACATTCCAGATGGACTGTGTGTGACCTTGGTTGCCGTGTTGATGTGAGCTCCTCTGCCCAGCAGCAAACTGGCCATCTCAGCGTGTCCCTCCTGGGCTGCCAGGTGGAGAGGACTGACTCCCTGCTTGGTGAGGACGTTTGTCTCGGCGCCGTACTGCAGAAGCGCCAACGCGATGTTTGTCTGGTTCTTTTTGGCTGCGATGTGAAGAGGAGTGTAGCCATTCTGCATGGGGAGAAATGTGAACGGTTAAATGTTGTAGGGTTTCATCCGAGGCAGCAAAATCTGTAACATCACCTCTTGAAAACATCATTACAATCAATCCTTTTGAAGTTACAATTCAGAAAGTGAGTTAAACCACCTCCGCTCAGATGTAAAGACGTTGTCTGGACTTTTCCCTCGTTTTATTTTCTTTGTCTTCATGTAAATATGACACAAACGTCTCGACAGGTACAGAATGAATGTGACGCTTTTGCTGAATAAAGTGCGAAAGCATGTGGAAGGATCCCCTGGAGTATTTATTCATCAGACCTTTGCAGTCGCATGAGGCGATGCGCCTTTATCCAGCAGTAGGAGCGCCACCTCCTGGTTGTCATAATGAGCTGCCACGTGCAGCGGAGTGAGGCCGTTCTGAGAGAGACAGAGAGCAATTTATTACTTCTGATATGCACTGGAAAAAAAAAAAAACACGCTCTGAAAATGCAAAATATCAAGTCAATGTGATGGAATAGATTTAACTAACTATGAAATTTTGCATCATGTCTACTTGATATTTTGCATTTTCTCAGTGCTTTCTTTTTTACAGTGTGGAGCAGTGATTATTTTATGTTCAATTCATGAATCTGCCTCCATCCTCCATCGATCCTCTGATTGTGGTTCCATACATGAAAAAAACAGCATTTGACAGTATTTGACAGCTCCGTGTAGGAACCTTTCCACTCGTCACCTTACCTTGCCGGCATCATCCAGCAGAGCTTTGCGCTGAAGAAGGAGTTTGGCCACGTCCAGACTTCCATACTTAGCTGCTACGTGTAGCGGCGTGAATCCTTTCTGTGTCGGGAGAAAACAGAATCCACGTCGGCGTCACGTCGTGAAAAGAACGCGCGCTGAACCTGCCCTCCCCCCGCCCATGCTCCGCTCACCTTCGTGGCCATGGAGTGTGAGGCGCCGGCCTCCATCAGCACCGCAGCCGTCTCCACCTGCCCCTCCCTGGCTGAAATGTGAAGGGGCGTGTAGCCGTTGGTGGTGGCTGCGTCCGGGTGGGCCATGTGCTGCAGAAGCAGCTGGACAATGTCGGTTTTCCCCAAACGAGACGCAATGTGCAGGGGAGTCTGGTCCTCCTGGGTCAGAGGAGGGACAGTTTCAGTCCACGTCCACACGGGGGCGCTCCATCGCTCCGTCCGATCGTCCAGACGGATCACGTGTTCTAAACCTGGTTTCAGGGTGAAAACAGACGAATACGCCGCTCTCGCCTACACGTCTGGACGGTGAATCCTCAGACAGTCAGTGTCGAGGTGTCACCGCCAAACCCCCCCGACCTCTGACCTTTGACCTCTTCCCCCGATGTCTCATAACAACGACAACAACGTCATATTTCGGTCTGTTTTTTTCCAGTTCAGTGTTTTTCTCTGTTACTTCGTGACAGTGAGCGGATCTTGTTACTGGAGTAACTAGAAAAAAAAAATCACTTATGGGATGGTTGAATGTTCTACGTTAACACAGAATTTCAGATCTCAGATCTGAGGTTATTCTGAGATGTCAGTGACTGAAAGTGGGCGGATCTTGTTACCACATTAACTACGAGAGGATCAGTATCATCTTCCCTCACTTTGCTATCTGCTGAGCAGAGAGAAACCTCTGCTCCACCGTCGCTTCTTCTCCATTTTTGGTGAATTTCAGCGCCACCTATAGGTCTGGAGGAAGAACTACAGGCTGTCAATGTGTTGGTTCCATTTGGAATTAAACATTCTTGATACGGTGTCAAGGGAAACGGAGGAAGAAAAAACTATATTGGCACGTGTGGACGTGGCCTCAGTAATGGAAGGAATCCAGGAGGGAGAAGAAGAAATGATTGACTCACCCTGGCCATGGCGTCCACCAGCGCTCCGTTCCTCAGCAAGCAGCGCACCACTTCCATCTGACCTGCTCTTGCTGCCATGTGCAGAGCTGTCTCCCCACGCTGTGGAGAAAACCAAAATCAATATGCTGAGTGGAACACAGGCTCTGGTTCTGGTTCTTCTGAGTACTCACAATGTTTCTGACATCAGGTGATGCTCCATTCTGCAGCAGGAGAAGAACGATGTTGAGGTGGCCCATGAAGGCGGCGACATGGATGGGAGTCAGACCAGACTGGGGGCAGAAACACAAGAACGGGGACGAGCACCATGGACATTAGTGGGTGGACTGGCTGGAGGACACCAGTAACAACATCATCTGAACGTAGAGATCAGACCTCCCCAGCTCATGTCAGCCACTATTATCATCCTCTATTCATCTGATCTTCATCAAAACATAGATAAACGACAGCAAAAACTCAACCTGCTTGGCGGAGGAGTCATGAGGAGTTACAATAAACGCTCTGATTGGTTTAAAGAAACACCCGGTCCCACGCGGTCTCACCTCTGTAATGGCCTGGATGGACGCTCCGTATTTGACCAACAGCTCCATCACCTTCACCCTGTTCTTCTTACAGGCGATGTGGAGCGGAGTGAAACCGTTCTGGCAGAGGAAGAGAGAGGGAGAGACGGGCTTAGCCCCACCCTGCCCATCGCCCATGTGCTCAGGTGTGCCGTGACGTACCAGGGCTCTCGCGTTGGGATTGGCCTTCTTGTCCAGCAGCAGCTTGGTGACCCTGTAGTGGCCGCAGTGTGCAGCGACGTGCAGCGCAGTCAGGTAGTCCAGTGTGACATCGTCCACGGGGGCCTTGTGCTGCAGCAGCAGTTTGACACACTCGACGTGGTCCCCCTGGGCGGACATGTGCAGCGGGGACAGGCCGTTCTAGGAGGAGAAAGCAACTGGGTTTGTTGTCCACAGCGGAAGGAGGGGGCGATAATAAAACACAGAAAAGGATTTAAACACAGCCTGACTGCTGCTAAGAGTGTGATGGAATGTGAATATGTTTGTGCATGAGTGAATACCTTCAGGGGTCACACTTTTAATCTCACTGTACATGTGCAATGACAATAAAGATGTTTGATTCTATTCTAAATAAAAAAAGTACTCAGCTAGTATAAAGCTCAGATCAAATGTAAACGGGATGTGAAGGTCGATCGCTCGTTGCCGAAGATGAAACATACTTTGGTTCGTGCCAAGATGGGCGCCCCCCTCTCCAGCAGCAGCTCCACCGCAGGGTCGTGTCCACTCCTGGCTGCACAATGCAGAGGAGTCAGCCCGTCCTGGGAGACATCGACATAGACGTTGACCATGAATCCCGTTTGTCTGAGCTGGTTCTCAGCAGACAGCTGCGTAGTCCACGTGCATCACTTCATGGAATGAAAGAGAACAGACTCACTCTGGTTTTCGCGTCGATCTGAGCCCCTCGATCCAGCAGCAGGACCACCATGTTGGTGTTGCCTCTCTTTGAGGCCACATGGAGGGGTGTGATCCCATTCTGAAGGGGCAGATTAGACAACGGGGATGTCCCATCACAGATCAACACTGTACTCCACACGTACATAAAAATAAAAGACATTAATGTACATACAAAACGTAAACCACGACTAATGAACAGTGTTTACACTAGAATATCAACGAGAGAAATGAATGTACAGTTAATACAACAGCAGGTGGGAAAAGGATGTGACCAGCAGAGACATTATAAGACCGTACTGCACATGAGATAAAAGATGGATTGCACCGTCATATCATTTCAACAGCCGATGAGGACAGATTAACGCCCAACAATGAATCATTGTCTTTTTGTCATGACACTCTCATGTTCTAGTATTTGTGACTGAGAAGAACAAATCCTTCCAAATAACGTAGCGTCGTTTTTGTACCCTGGCCGTGAAGTCCACAGCAGCTCCTCGGTTCAGCAACAGCGTGGAGACATTCACGTTACCATAGTGAGCTGCGATGTGCAGAGGGGTGAACCCGCTCTGGAGAGAGGAGGGACAACGAGGTCACAAATACGGCGGCAGATACCACAAATAAACACGTTTGGCTGAAGTATCACAATGAGGCAGCATGCTGGGGGGAGAAAAAACAAAACAACATTTACCACAGGAGCATAAAAGATCGACGTGCTGTAAAATAGCACAGGCAGGATGTAACGCATGCAGTAACCTTTTCATTCTGCCACGTAGTCTACTACTACATCATGTCAAACAATAAATGACATCAAATAAAACACTGAAAAAAAAAAACACTGAAAAACACAAAGCGACTTCTGAGTGTGTAGCTGCTGACTGATACACGGACGTTAATCAGCTACACAGTTTATACAAGTACTAGTACACAGGTGGGGGGGTCCTTACCTTCCCATTCTGACAGACATGGTGCAAAATTAATTCAGAAACAGAGTTAACTTAAAGATCGACAATGTGGTTCAGAGAGGAAACAGTATCGACATGCTTCGGCGATCACATGCTGCGGGGGCGCGTTGGAGGCGAAGAGGGGCAAAAAAGAAAGGAGTGAACAGTGGGGGCTGGCGCGATGGAGTCCTGGCGGTGTTACAGCTGCTTTGATAAAACAAAGACGGATCGTTAGATGTAAAAGAAAGAAATCTGCAGCAGTGAGTTACATCATGTGGCGTCACCACCGCGTGTGTGACTGTCGGCCGTGCAGGAGCGTGTCGAGCGGCGTGTCGAGCGGCGTGTCGAGCGGCGTGTCGAGCGGCGTGTCGAGCGGCGTGTCGAGCGGCGTGTCGAGCTGCATGCGTTCACACGGGTCGGTGACTCTGACATGCATGAGTTTACAGAGGGAAAAGGCAGATTGAAAGAAAGCTGGAAGAGATGGTGAGAAGAGGATGAAGAGAAGCCGCGGTGCGTCCGTGTACCTCAGTGGTTCTATTGACCATCATCTGGTGAGGAGGCATGGAGAGAGGGGGGGGGGGATAGGGTGTTGGGTTGTTAGGGGGAGGGCTTTCACAACACACGACACACAACGATGACCCCATCACCCCAATCACGTGGAGAAGATGATCCAGTCGGAGGGTTCTGGAGGTCCCAATGTTCATATTTACCGGATTTGGGGTCTGACCCTCCTCTCTCCACCCTAGACGTGACACCTCCTCCCCAAATTCAGACACTAAAAGATCCATCGCACACAGTCTTTGGACTGTTGCCCTCAGAACGGTGTTCCCCCGTCGTATGGGTGTGTGTCACGTTTGAAGTCTGTGCAGAAGATTCCAGGTTGGTTTCATCCTCCCTCACCTTAGACTGGACATCGGCGTTGTGGTCGTTCTGGAGCAGCAGCGCCGCCGACCTGGTGTCGTCTTTGCGCGCTGCGATGTGCAGCGCCGGGAGCCGCACTTTGCCTTTGGTGTCGTGCTCCAACAGCAGCGAGACCACGGCGTTGTGTCCCTGCTGCAGAGCGATGGCGAGCGGCGTGAAGCCGTCCTGTCGCAGCAGAGCGGAGGGAGTGGGGGGCAGACATTTACGGGAAAAGGAAACGGAGCTTTAGAACTAGAGGGGATGGGTCTACGCCTTGAATCGATCTAGACTGTTCTATACCGTTGACAAGACGTAGGAAACCGTCCTGAGATCGATGTGAAACGAGTAGAACTAGAAGCTAAAAGTACAAAGTACCGTGCACATGAGCTGATACTGGGACCAGTCTGTTTGTTCTCTCAGTTGAATCTGAATGAAATGTCTGACTCCAGCTCCGATGAACTAGTGTCGTCACTGCCAAAGTGCTGAGGTGCTGAGACGTTGTACCTCTGTGGCGATGCTTTGGTTCCCTTCGTTTTCCAGCAGGTATCGCACCACTTCCAGGTGGTTCTCCTGAGCGGCCATGTAGAGCGGCGTGAAGCCATTCTGTTGACAAAGCCCAGTTACTACGGTTTGTCCTCCTGGTCTCTGGTCCTCCTCCGGCGTCTCACCTGTGACTGAGAATTCACATCGGCTCCTCGCTTCACCAGCAGACGAACGACTTCTCTTTGACCGGCCAAGGAGGCGATATGAAGGGCAGTGTTCCCTTTCTGCATCAGATGAAAACTGGATTAAAACACCCCCCAAATGTCTGCGTGAACCTTTAAAAGTCAAGGACTACTAGCTAGCTTTAACTGATTGTCATTTGTACACTTATCATCGACCTTTGTATGTACTTTTTCTAACGCCCTTTTACAGACCACTCAGGTCTGTTTATCTATTCAGTATCAAGGCGGATTCTCCATTGAATTATCTTCACTCTATTTTTCATTTGTCAGCTTGTACTATTTACGGTCATTTACCATTGTGAGTTTTCATATACTTCCTTATTCAATTACTTCTTTAGATCTTTTAGTTACTTAATTTTCTTTTACTGGATCTATTTTATTCACCTTCTCAGGGTTTTTTTTTCCTCACACATCATCGTATTTCCTCGGCTCCTTGTTTCTAATTGTTTAGAATGTGTCTTGTTGTGGGGGCTGTCAGGGTTTTTGTATGGAACGTGACGTATAAATAAAGTTTTATTGATCAAGCTGAGTTAGTTTGAATAGTCACATCTGACATTTCATCAACAAAGATTCATCCGCTTTTATCTCCAGGACGTGAAGGTCACGACGCCTCGGCACCAACGAAGGACACGACGGGTTCCTTTCCAGCCTGTCAGTGTCACTGGCTGTTAGGACGTTCCCCGTGTCACATGACCAGCTCTGGAGGAGGAGGAGGAGGAAACCCGACACTCGCTGGGGAAAGTGACCTCTTCCACGAATTCTTCCATCCACTTTCTCCCAGCTCTCACTTGGATCCCAGCCAGCGTGGGTGAGGGTCCATCCAGTCATTTTCATCTGATTCTGACTCATTTCCCTGAAGGACCATCCGGTCATCGTCATTCTCACATCAGGACCGTGAAGCTCCTGCACGTCTTACATGTATAAATATACGTCGGTTGTATTGCACCTGTAAACACTGCACGTGTCCTATTTATCTCCTTTCTGACGCCTACAAACAGTCCGATTGCTCCACTGACTTTGCAGTAAATGTGGGACAAGAAAACCTCGACGTATTTGATATATAAAGTTCACTTGTGCAAACAAAGTCAATAATAATAATAATAAAATGAAGCGTGAGTACTTTGGTGGGTGAGTCGACGGGAGCTCCTCTCTCCAGCAGCTCCTCCACCAGGTCCTGATGTCCCTCCTTAGCAGCCAGATGAAGGGCGTTCAGACCGTTCTGGAACCGACAGTGAAGCAGGTGAATGATGCAGCTGAGAGCAGCTGGTCCACGCCGACGGAGGCACAATCAAACATAGAACCTGATACAGGTTCTACCCGTAATCGCTGCGAGGATCCCAATACACATTTACAAATGTTTCTGCACTCCAGACGAGGTTTCAGTCCCATGCTGATTAAAGTGAACAGTAACAATGGAGACGATGGGGAATCAGCACTCAGGAGCTCAAACACAAGAAGACACTTGGAGACACCCCCGCTCCACCAGTACAACATGCACACACACATTTCCTAGAGGACACACGTGTTGGCGGAAATGCAGAGTCACCTCCTCCTCCTCTTCCTCCATTGTGGCCTGAACCCGTCTGACACAAACTAGGAGCTTATTTTTCGTGTTTCCACTCCTCAATTCAACCCTCTCTGTCTTCACAAATCATGTTCTGTGAGGTTCTCCAGGTTGGACTCAGGAGTGACGGGGCTGTCCTCTGTCCACAGCCCCCCTGCTTTAGGTCCAATGTTCTGCTCCGTCTGCCCTCGTCTTCGTCCCTCTTCCTCCCTGCTCACTACTCTACCCTGGCACTTATGTAAAGTGGCACGTCGCTTACACCTCTTTCATCACCCCCTTCCTTCCCTTGAACACACACACACACACACACACACACACACACACCAGGAGGCCAAATGCCGTGAGGGGAGTCGTGTTTCTGCACAGTCATAGAGGGTAAGTAGGACACAAACATACTCATATTTAGAAGCAACTGAAAATGTCAACTGTTGAAAAAGAAACAAACGAGGCCGGTCGTCAGCGGCGATCAGACAGGAGACCTGACCTGACCTGAAATGGACTGAAACAGAAGAATCGCTCGAAACAGAAAAACAGAATCGCTCTAGAACGATCCCGGACACAATCAGCAGCAGCAAAAAAGAGAAAAATGACTGGTGGGGTGGGGGGGGCACACCTGAGACGAAACATGACGTGTCGGTCCTACTACACTCACGTGCGGTGGACGGTGACTCTTTTACAAATCCCTAAAACCTTCTTTTATTTCTTACTGACCACAGTAAATACCAGTTCTGCAAAATCCACATGTGACCACAGCGTGTCGGAGCGTGTTGTAAATGACATGGCTCCTCACACTGACAACACCCCCTGACATAAACATGAAAAGAACAATTACCAAAATCACTGTGCGTTGTACCAAAAGTTTGTGACTGAATGAAAAAAAAAAATAGTGAGTGTTTTCCTGTTACCTACAGAATCTGTGACATGTTCATGCCTCCATTGCTGTGACGTGTCCAAGTTGTTTCATTTTACTCTGAAAAGTCAAGTTATGACCACAATGGAGACTCGACCACGACGGTCAGATTCTACCGTCTCATCAGAGGCGTCAAACAAACCCCCGCTGGTGCTTGGAGTAAAAATCAGGAGCCTTGATAATCATCAGAGGACAGCTGGAACCAGCTGGAACCAGCTGGAACCAGCTGGATCCACCGAGCTGGAGACGGCCGTCACATCGTATTAGTCGTGACGCCGCGACATGATTTTAATGTCGGCGCGGCGATAAATGACAAGTCACACATTTTAATCAGTCAGTGAGAGAGAGAGGGAGAGAGGGGGGGGGGGTGGTGGGGGGTTTAGAGCATCGAGAGTTCACTCCAACATGTGGAGAGCTCCAGCTTTAGCTGCTTTATGCAACATCACTGCTCCTGAAATGGCCGTGTCACTGACACAGCAAAAATGATGTAATCTTATTAAAGCATTCAATCACATTTCAAGCATTATGTACTCAGGAGGAAGGAAACACACACACACACACACACACACACACACACACTCTAAATCTCCCCTTCCCTCTGAGCTGGAAGGAAAAGCTTCATTTAGCTAATGGACATGGAGCCCCCCCCAGTGATCCCTGGCTCCAGGACAGATTAAAAAGTGCCTTCATGTGACCGCTGACGTTCTGTTTGTGCTCACACACGGTAATAAACGTTGTCATGTAGTCCAAAGTGTTATATGGGAGGAATGTTGAGTGCAGATTAAAGAGTAATATCTCTCATGAGGGATTAGTATTTGGGAGGATGGGGGGGGGGGCACACACACAAAATGAATATATTGCATTAAAAATGAAATCTTTAATGAAAAAAAAACAGCCACAGACGTCTGTCGACATCGTGTATTCACAGTGAAGCATCGATCAAAAAGGTGTTTCACTGGTCTGGAACAGAGAAGGTTGGTTGGATGGGTGGATGGGTGGATGGTTGGATGGGTGGATGGTTGGATGGTTGGATGGGTGGATGGTTGGATGGGTGGATGGGTGGGTGGTTGGATGGTTGGATGGGTGGGTGGTTGGATGGGTGGGTGGTGGATGGTTGGGTGGGTGGATGGTTGGATGGGTGGATGGGTGGAAGGTTGGATGGGTGGATGGTTGGATGGGTGGATGGTTGGATGGGTGGATGGTTGGATGGGTGGATGGTTGGATGGGTGGATGGTTGGATGGTTGGATGGGTGGATGGGGGGGGGGGGGGGGGGGGGGGGGGGTTGGGTGGTGGGGGGG
>CAAKHB010003687.1:4916-29326 GCA_901007665.1 Aeoliscus strigatus
CCTCAGTGAACAGGTGCACTGATGTGTCTCAGTTTCATTCCACTGCTCCATGAGGACTGATGCAGAATTGGGATTATTTTTGTTTCAAGTTTGATGACAGGAAAACGCTGGATGTGAAAGTTATACAACTTTTGCTTTAACTTTTAACACAGATTTCAGCATCAGTAATATGCTTTTTTTAAAGGAGCATGTGAACTTCAAAAAAAGCTCCACATTTGTGTAGTAGATTGTCAATACAAAATATGAGTTGTAACAACTGAAAATGCATCATTGTGTTCGATTTGGGGAGCAGACCTGATTGTATCGAGTCCAGATGTGTGGAAGGGAGCAATGGCAGCTAATGTGGACTGTGACAGTGTGTCATAGTTTACGAGAGGAAAATGTGATGCAAGGACTCTGTGGTGGTCACGGAATGAGTCCTTACCTCATTCAGTGGACACATCCTGGACCCAGTGGGACTGACAAGTAGAGCATAATGACAAACGTCAGCCACATCCTGAGTGGCACCAGGCGACAGTAGTGACCAATCTGGCTGCTGGAGGACGCAGTGGACCTGCATCTGTCTGAAATATGCTCACAGCTGTTTCCATCCATGTTTTTGATAATATCAGCATCAGGATTCACTGAAGGATGGATGAAGTACAAGTTGTAGCCAATGCTTTTCCATGTTCTGCTTCACTCACGTGCAAACTGCTTTTAATGCACGATGATATTTCACCTGCTGGATGGTTTTAGTGTCACAAATGTGTACTTAATTAGAAGAGACAGCCTTTGAAAAGTGCTGCTTCCGTCATGATGAAATGGATTTGAACACATGAAAACTTTGGTCCACAGTTCCTCCAACCAGCTGGGTCAGTAGACACACACACACACACACACACACACACACACACACACACACAAGCAGTCACAGCAAAGGCAGCAGGAGTTAGGAGCAGAACTCTCTCAGCCTCGTCCAGACACTGAACATACACGACAAAGTAGGAAGTGGAATGAAGCCAACACTTCTGACCATTTCTGCCCTCTCCTCAGTCCAATCCAGTCCACTGACTTTGTCAGCTGATTGGTGTCTCAACTGGAAGCACTTAGTGAATGAGGTCATTGCTTTCGAACCCGCTGTCACGTTTTCCCTTCTGTCGGTTTCCTCTTCTGTTTTTTAAAGACATTTTTCCTCAGCATCCATTCGCTCACATGCAGTCCCACCTGGGAGCTACTTAGCTCCACCACAGTCCACCGCCGCCACCGCCGCCGCCGCTGCTACTTCAGCTGCTGCTGAGCAGGACGACCGGTGCACTTTGACACGAACACCCTCCTCTGGGCAGTCTGACGGGAGTCGTTGGGAGAAAATCGAGTGCTGCTCATTTAGTTTCTCCGCCGACATGTCAGCAGCTTGTCAGTCTCATATTTGTCAAAGCAGTGGATGAAATCAGGCCCTGGGGAGACTGCGGATAACTTGGCAGGAGCAGAGAAAGGGGAGAGACGAGAAGAGAAACAGTGTATTTGGATAATAAATAATCTCAGCTACTGCCACAGTCGATGCAGCCACAGTCCGTCACCTCCTGGAAAGTGGGACTGCAGATAGTAATTGGGGCAGGGACGGGGGAGGGGGAATCATGTCCTTGCAGGCAGGGGGAATTTAATTTTCCTTGCTAAACTTAACATGCAGGAATTCTGCAGGAGCTCCACATGACAGATCTTGTAGAAAGTTCTCATATTCAGGAATTTCAAACCTTTTTTTGTGCATCAGGGGAGGAGGGGGCATGAGGGGAGGGCAGAATAGCGCAGAGACAATAGAATTTTCACACCATGAGCTGTGAGGATCATCTGATGCTCCCCCCAACCCCCCAACCACCTGCCACCTGGCTGCCTGTCAAACCTGCCAGCCACGGCTTGTCTCGTGTCATGATGTCATCTGAAGCCGCTGTTCCCGGGTTTAAACAATCCCCACCTGGGTCACGACCACACCTGTCACGGCACAGATCACGTCTGCGGCGGGTGCACCTGGGGCGCCTGGGCCGTTGTTGACTTTAACGCTGACGCTGTACCTGTGGCCGTGGATCGTAACAGCCAGCTGATGGTTGTAATTGTCTTTAAATGTCAGTTGTGCATGTAACCACCATACAGATCTGTCATTTGACCCTGTTGAGTGAGTTGAACTCTCAACAGTAAAAGAAACAAGAATGTGTTCTGACAGTTTGTGATGGATGTCTGCAGTCAGAAGGCAAGAAGCGGCGTTTCTCGTAAAGCAGACACATGAAACTGGAGCTGTATGTCCGCGTTCTGGAGGGTCAGATGTTAGAGGAGCTTGCAGAGGCGTTCTGACCATCCACCCCCGACATGTCTGTGAACACATTTTACAATAAAACCTAAGCAACTGAACGTTTTTTTTTTTAACTAAAATCAGCACGTCGGTCCACAGGATGCTGTTGACGGGTCTCATTTGCTGCTGAACAGACATTCCTGATCTCCACGTTCTTGTGGCGGTTTCAGACGTCTGTGCTGGATCTTTGGTTGTTGTTTTGTTGAGGGACGTTCAGTCGTCAGCGTGCAGAATGTTTGACGGCAGGAGGCTGTTTCATGTTCATGCTCATCAGAAACAGCCTGACTCGTTTGATTCGTCGGCGTACGCCTGTTGACAGCGACACAAAGCCCCCGCGGAGGAACAGAAAATCACTTCTGACCATCTGCAGATGCGGATGATGTTGGTGCGCTCACCATGAAATCACTGTGTGGAGGGTCTGTGGTGGGCCTCTTCACACACACACACACACACAGACAGGTGTTTCTGGTGTTTGAGCAGCGTTTGGGACGGTCATTGAGGGTCGGGCCGACTCGTTACGGATGAACTGAGTTGATTTTGTGGTTCGATAAAAGCAGCTCTTGTAAAAGTGGAACGCAGCGAACCACAAGTGGCTTCGAACGCTTTTACAGGCGTCCTTCGACCTCAGGGTTTACCTGTGCACATGCACATACATGTGTGCGTCTGTCTGTGGATCTCACACACACACACACTCACACAGGCACACAGTGACAGAATGACCCTCAGGCCCCGCCCTCATTCTTCACATATTTAATAATCCTGTCTAACTCAATCATTCTCTGTCTGTCTTTCCATTTCACATACACAAACACAGCATAGGAGAAGCTATATTTTGGTTTGCCTCACCATGGTAACGTCCTCTCACTTCGGGGGTGAGGATGTTACGCACACGACGCTGCACAACTGTTTTCCATACTGTTTATTCTTGGACGGCGAATGTGCATCTGCTGCGCTCGAAGGAGTTGAGATTTAATTAGAAATATCTGGTTTGTTCTCAGAATTCCAGAAGGGCCCAAATTACAGAACGATGTCTGGTCAGATGAGCAGGTCCCGTTCCAAGGAATACGCAGGCTAATTGGAAACAAGTGGAGGTGGCTGAAGCACGCTGGTGTCGGCTGAGTCTGCGACGAACAGCCGATGCGTCTCACCTCACTATCGTCCTGCTTTAATGAGGCCACGACTGTGGAGGTTGTGTTTGTTTGTGCTCTCATTCCCGCCAACTCACCCAGGAGTTTGGATCCAATCTAAAATCAGCACTGAAAGCATGTGAAGTTTCGGCGCGTACTAAGACTTCACGTTAACCAGTCCGACAGCCGCTGGAGGTCTGTGACCGTCTGTGACCGTCTGCGGCACGCGAGAGGCCTGACAGGCACTTGTTTCTAAATGTGAATGTGAGTGAAAGCCGAGCTCCAGCTGGGAGCACACCTGCACACGACACACGTCCAGAGTGATGAAGTGATTTTGGGACGGGGCGCTGAACTGCTGCTGTAAAACCTCCGGGGGCGCTCAGGCGCTCACAGGCTCTCTGGGCTTTATGAGGTGGATGAAATGGAACAGCAACGAACAACCTCACACTACTTTACTGGGTTCTGTGACCAACTGGACCAAATGATATCATATTGACGTAACACTACGTTACCAGTGTGACGTAGATCGAGTACAAAATATCCGTATGGACTGTTGGATGCATGTGACGTGTAATGTGTCTGCTCGTATGTGACGATCAATACGTGTCAGCTGTATTTTTGATGAGCGTCATGGCGTCGGTCCGGTTGTGTGTGTCCGGGTGTGAACGTTCACCAGGAACCGAAGTGTGGTCGTAAAGACTTCTCAGTATCTTCAAATTAACCTCTTTAGAAAGGATCTGCATTGATTCTGAGTTTCTCGTGCACGTTGACTGTGGAGCCGACGTGGTTTGGATTAGATTTATTGTGCTTTCTTTTAGAGGCTTTATGCATATTCACAGAGTTAACATGCTGCTTCTTGCTGTCTTTTATTATCCTGGATCATTGGATATGTGGTCTTTCCTCTCGAAACCACATGCACACCAGGGTGGAAGCAAATATTTAGGTCGACAAAAGACTGATGGTTACTTTTTGTCTCTGTTTGGTTTGAGTAAAGTGGAGGTTGTTATAAACTTTAGCATCAAACCTGACTCGTATTTATCTTTTTATTTATTTCTCAGCTTTATTCTTCTTCAGAATACATTTCTCTTTGTCAGACTCAATCAAATAAAGGAAATTGCTCTGGCGGCCCTCTGCAAACCAGCAAGACTTTACCATGCAGGAAAAAGGGAAGTGGCAAGAATAAACACGGTGCAGAAAAGTTATTCTAGCGTCATTTGTTTTTCAGCCGAGAAGCCTCTGCGGCCGCATAATGGGAAGCAGCCGTCTATGGACAGGGGCCTGAGGGAGAGCTGGGAGCCGTCGATCCATTTAGATGGAAGACCTGTGGATCGGTTTGTCATCAGCACACACAAACCCATGAGGACTCACCGCTTCACCAAAGTGGACAAGGACAGCCGCTCGCCCCTGCTGGAGGACGTAGGTAAGGATGATATGAGGAGTCCTTCTCAGCCGATGGGGTGACATCAACACCGTAGGGAGAACAAACGCATGCGTTTCAGCGAAGCTGGAGAGAGCTGGTAGAACAAGAAAACAATTCAGAGGGAGATAGATGGACTCTGAGCAAAAACAAAAAACAAAAAACTGTTGGCTGCAGCTTTGGCACCAGTGTTCACATTCTGGACTTTCTCAAGACAAGTGCCAGGAACGAGGAGAGCATGAACAAAGCAGGGAAGGCAGAACGTGATCACATACGGCATGTGTACATCTGTCATGTATGTGTGTTTTTGAGCAGACGGGGGTTATTTCATCTTCAAAAGAGGACGGTATTTTTAGATTTTTACCAGCCTCTCTGGTAATTCCCAATCCCACCTTGTAAAATCCATGACTTCTGTTTCTATACCCATAAAGTCTGCACTGTTGACACAGTCTGGCCTGGTTTTGTCATTATTCCATTTTCCTCTGTCCTTGGCATTTTAGAGACATACTTCATCCCAGTCTGCAGCCAGCCCGTCTTTTCCACTCCCAGACTCAGCCCCAGCTCCCGTGTGTTGTAGTTACACTCTATACGTGCGGTGGTGTGGTCGAGCAGAAGGTGCCGGTCATGTTTTCAAGCTGTGCGTTGTATTTTATTTGTGCATCTTCGTTCAAACGCAGGTGTGTGTGCACGCAGGCCAGTGTGCCCGGAGATCTGTCCAGCTCCGGCCCCGATCGCCATTAATGTCTGGCAGTTCAGCGTCTCTGTGTTTCCTCTCAGAAAATTCCTTGCAGATTGTGTGTTGTTCCCTTGGCAGCGTGAGAGCAGCATCAGTCGTCATAAATAATAGCATGCTGCCTGCCCCACATCATTAAAGTGTCTGGCCAGCCACTGTTAGAGCAACAAAGGCAGATTTACTTTGACTTGTTGGGAGCAACAGGGAATACCACGGAGAGGAGAGGCAGAGGGAGAGAAGACCTGTGCTCAGCTCGTGTTCCCAAAAGAAACGGATCCTTTTCACTGTGTATTCACTTCAGCTGTTTGTCTTTTTTAGACCCGGAATGGGTTAACCTGGATGGCTTTGCCGTGCTGGGGGGAGCACCTGTCACTAACTCATCAGCAGGTAAACCCAAACTCAAAATGATCTGCTGCCATCTTGGACAGACTTCAGTGGATGAGGTATAACACTTGGGGCGACACTCGGGGTGACAAATAGTGCGCAATCCCTCATTTAAGCTGAGTGATTCGTCCATTTATTTAGCCGACAACTGCCGAGAGTGTGACTCATCACATTTATTGATAACAAAGCATATATTCTTTCCTCTCAGTTTAAAAGTGCAAACTATAACGAAAGGACACAAACTTTGCCTGCATCAAGTGTGATCAGTCCTGTGTCTAATCCTACAAGGTCTTATCCTAGAAATAAAAATACAAACTCTGCTGGAGCTGATCAGTCATAGTCTGCATCCAAATAAGGCACAGGACAGTACCCCCACCATCACCCAAAAGCCTCACTTCTTCCTGCCCGCCCCCCCTTCTTCCTCCGCTTCAGCCTCCACCACAGTAATGTTAGAGCAAAACCACTTCCCCCCCTATCCAGATACCAGTCTGCGTCTGTGTTTGGGTCGGGTACCATCTAAACATTGACACTTCCAGGAAATAACCAAGAAGATCTGGCAGAAAAAGAAATGTCGACTCAATGGGTTAGTGGTCAACCAAACTATGCACTGTGACAGTTTTCCAGGGGGCAAACATGAGGAAGAAGGGAACAAGGGAAAGAAGATGATGGTTGATTCAAACCAAATGGTTGTATTATTGGTAGGAAAAGGGAGAATAGGAGGTGAGAAAGTCAGGCTGTATGTTGACCTCCTTTCTTTAAGTAGTGTAGGTGTAAGAGCTGTGTCATCTGCGCACACTGTGTGCAAATTGTGTGAAGACAATGGGACAGTGATTTAAAGGTTGGAAATGTCTCATTACACCTTCATGCACAGAGAGACCAAAAAGAAAAGTCTGCGAGGAAATGCCAGATCAGAAAAGTTTTTTTTTTTTTTTTTACCAAAACAGTTGAAGGGAGGACGTTCCCTCCGCTGGGCTGAACCAAAAAGGAGAATTGCCTGAGAGGCTAGAAGATCGATGCAGAAGCTCAAGCGCTCCAACTCTTGCTGACATAACACCTCCGCCTCCCTTGCGGCTTTTCTGGAAGCGTTTTTACTTCCTCTCTGGGGGTGTATTTTAATGGTTGGATCTATTTCATGGCAGCGAACACACACCACTGGTATTGTTCTGATTTTTTTTTAACCGCCCTTGAATTTAGTCAGAATGACTTTGTTGTCTCAGCTGAGTTGTATGCTCACCCAGCTGTGGATGCAGATAGTCTGATGGGAAATAGGTGGGTCATCTGACAGTGATTAAGAGATGAATTAGGATGAATGGACGCAAGAGTGAGGAAAGGAAATAAAGAAGATGAAAAGAAGGGAAGGGAGTTTCTTGCTATGTTGCCATTACTCAGCGCTGCTGCCAGATGGTCTAAATAAGGGACCGTGTCAGAGCTGTTGTCCAAGATGCAGTCACCTGGAGGGTGGTATTAAAGCAGAGAGCAGGACACCAGGGGTTCCATAGAGAACATGACAATGGGGCATGTACACTACCGTTCAAAAGTTTGGGGTCATCCAGACAATTCCAGTTTGTAGCTCCTCTAATCAACAGTTTTCATCTGTGCAAGCATAATTGTGCAGGTTTTCTAATCACCATTCTCCTTTTAACATGATTAGCTAACAAAATGTAGCATTAGCACACAGGAGTGATGGTTGATGGACGTAGATATTCCATTAAAATCAGCTGTTCCCAGCTAGAATAGTCATTTACCACATGCCCATAAGACTCTGATTTAATTTAATGTTATGTTCACTGAAAAAAAAAGCTTTTCTTTCAAAAAAGGAGGATATTTCTTCGTGACCCCAAACTCTTGAATGGTAGTCTATGTAGTCACTGCCAAATGAGAAGGGCATGTGATCCCATCTTCGTCACAAAGCACGTTCGTTGGGGGGAGGAGTTCTGGTCGACCTTACTCAATGATCAGTAAGTTACATTATTTTCTCCAGGTGGTAGACTTGGAGCAGAAATGAACCAGGATGGGAGCAACTATGATCGAAACATTCACTGAGTAGAGTCGTAAAGGAAGTTTAAATCCAGTGTGTTCATTCCTTTCTCAGGTCCCACCAGGTCTAAAGACTCTGCTCCTAGAATTCAGCCCTCTGTGAGGCGTGCGATCAGAGTGGACCGAACAGCCCACCCCTCAGGTGCGTCTAATACCAGGACACTCAGGAGGGCCCCTCAATCCTCCTCAGGCCCAAGACAGCCCGAGAGGTCCTTGACAGAACGCCGCCTGCTGGACAGGAGACGCCAACACCACACCAAGCCTCAGTCGGACCAGAGGAACCGTCACACAGCCAAATTAAGTAAGTTGGCCCACATGTCTGCACTGTAACGTAAAAGGTTAAAGCAGCAGAACACAAGAAAACGTGTTCAGTCACATTAGTAGGAAAAACAGACCGACGTGTGAAATTTGTTGAACTATCTTTAGTGTCCATAGTGTAAACCCTGGCCGTGCCTGGTATCCCTTTCTATTCATAGCATCTGAGTCCGTTCATGTGGTGTCACTGCAGGCACAGAAATCCCCGGGCCAGAGCATATCTGCCAACACAGCAGCCATAACCAAAACCACCACACCAGGTACTCCAGATTTTTACTCACTTATCATTTGTCATATACAGTATACTGCAAAGGTCATTTTACAAATGGTTGATTAAGAAGAATAAATAGCATACATTTGTGTGTGTCTGTGTGTGTGTGTGTGTGTGTGTGTGTGTGTGTGTGTGTGTGTGTGTGTGTGTGTTTGCACACTGTCCAGAGCCCCCTGAGTATGAAGCTCAGGACATCAGTGTCAGGGTCATGTCCCATCACTCAGTCCTTATCTCCTGGGTCGACCCTGCAGTGGAAATGAGGAAAGTCGACCCAAGTGCATCCAGGTGGGAATAAGTGAAGCCACATAAATGCACAAAAATTAATAGAAGGAATAGACATGATGTTGCTATCTGATGCACAATGCCACTACAGTTATACTGAGTGCAGCATTTTGCATTCACTGTTAAATACATTTTAAAAAATGCATCAAAAATTGAAAAAATACAAACTGCAACTGACTGTAAATTGTACATTATTGATGCATTTACCTCCAAATTGACTGACTATCAAATTTAGCATTTGGATCAATCAGATGTCCGGGGTAAGTAAAATGCTTTGTAAGAAAATGTAACATGAGCAGTTGCGGTTTAATCTGGCAAATCCTGATAGATGGAATTCAAGCAGATTATTTCTTTCACTCAACATTTGTCCATGGTGCAACAGCTTCTACCACTGATTAAGGGGTGAGCTGGAACAACTATGTACACAATGAAGCCTAACCATTGGAATAAATATAAACCTTCTGTCCCAACTTAGATCCTACACAGTTAGGTACAGGGAGAAGGGTGAATCAGCGCGCTGGGAGTACAAGCAGAGTACCCAGAGGAGAATGTTGATTGACACCCTGTCTGCTGATGGCATGTATGAGTTCTCTGTCAGAATCTCTGAAGGAGAAGATCATGGGAAGTGGAGCGTATCTGTCTTCCAGAGAACCCCAGAGTCAGGTATGACTTCCTGTTGCATTCTGGAAAAGTGTTCAAAACAAATAACATACAAATACTGATCGATTTTTAAAAACAAATTTAAAAGTCCCATTTTGCAAAAGACAGTTGAGAATGTTGGCTGTACTCCATATTCCACACCTCTTTGTCAGCTATTAGAATTACAGAGGTTAATAAAATTGTATTTTACAACTTTGAAAGTCATCATAAGGTAAACTGATGGCTGAACAGATAAAATAAAGCACATTACTTTGGAATCTACCAAGTACAAACACATGGACTTACACAAATTGATTGGCCAAGCAGTGTATTGCAACCTTGTATATACTGTAGTTGAGTAATGTTCAAGTTGTGCCAGATTTTTTGTTAGATGACCAAACGTTTTTGTGCTGGAGCCCTCTGCATTGTCACTCCCACGGAGACAACCAAGCAAATGGGAGTGGCTGCATTATTTAATGCTGAATTGTTTGTCTGTGGACAGCTGTCTTGCACTAACTCTAGACTCTTACATAACCCCTATCTGTTAGCTCTCTTCTGTGGAGCTCCTCATACCACACTTCATTACATTCATTGCCCAGTGGTGCCATTTGATATTTGATAGCTTTGGCTCTGTCATTATTGCTTTTATACCATGTCGTAGCAGCTGCTGAGCTCTGGTTCATTGAAATGTCAGGATTTATTGCTTGGCCGCAAACTCTACCGGAATTGTCAGTGAGAAGAAGCTAGTCAAAATATATGGCAGTTAGTATTTCCATAGCTGAAGCCCCCTGGCACAAATGCTTTATATACTTTAAGCTCCAATATCCCCATCCTGTTCTCTATTTCTGCTGCCTGTGGTTTCTTTACTGCATGCTTCACTTGTGCTTCCTCACTTGCTAGCACCATCAGGGCCACCAGAGAACTTTGAAGTCAAGCCTCTGCGGGGAAAAGGAAACGCTGTTCAAGCTACTTGGGATCCACCTGAGGAACCTAACGGGAGGATACGAGGTCAGGGAGGTTATTCCATTTGTCAAATATTTACATTTCACCTGGAAAATCCATGTGCATTGCCTCATTAACCGTTGTGTAATAACCACAAATAACAACATTGTTTTCAACATGGGTTTTGAAAACGTCACCTGAGTGGTGACAACACCTTCTCAGATTTCTTCATGCTTTCCATACAGAGTACATCCTGTCTTATGCTCCTGCAATGAAGCCGTTTGGAATGAAAAGCATTACATACCGTGGCAGCTCCACCTCTGCTAACATTGATGGACTCACACCTGGAGAACGGTACATCTTCAAAATTAGAGCCACCAACAGGAGGGGACAAGGACCTCAGAGCAAGGCCCTTAGTGTTGTCATGCCAGGATGTAAGCACATCCGACTGAATATGTGAATTTATGTTTGAAAACTGATATCAACCTAATTTTGTCACATTTGTGTATTGCCAGCCAGCAGCTCTGTTTCATCGTTCTCCCCCTCAACCAAAGACATCCGCCTGGCGAGCAATTCACATTCTGAAAAGGCTACTAACCATGACAAATCCAACGTCCAGTTAACTGAGAGGCCAGAAGAACCAACAACACCCCCTCAGCCGGGCCCTAATACACCTGTCAGGAAACGGGTGCGCCCACTTTCTCAGACCCGGTCCTACCACAGTATCTTCTCTTCTGTAAGAGGTTCCTTGAGAAATGCAGCAAACCGTGGTTCCTCTCGAGGAAGAGGAAATGAGGGACAAAATGAGCAAGAAGAAGAGGAGGAAGACGAGGAAGACGAGGAAGAAGAAATAACCACAACCCTACCTCCAATTACAGAGACAACAACCATGGCAGTTGTACTGGAAACAAAGGAACCAGAGAATGATGTTTCCCTTGAATTGGAGCAGGAAACTCCTGAGACCCCCAGCCTGAAACTTTTCACACCCTCCCCAACTAAACCTGCTCCTGATCAACAGAGCAAGAGGCCCATTAAGATCAGGGTTCATCCAAGACCAGGATCCAAAGTTTCATCCTCATCATCCTCACCTTCTACAACTTCATTATCCTCTTCGTCACATATTCCAGAGTCAAAAGGAGTAACACGTACCAAACCTTCCACTCCATTTCTAAAGGAGACTAATTCACAGCCTCATACTGAGGGTATACCGGAGCGTAAGGGCTCTACTTCAGCAGGGCGCACTGGGTCTGGCCTTGGCCTTGGTGTTAGATATGGTTATGGGCGAAGACATCTAGGAATTCTTCCTAGAGGGAACTCAACTCGAATGCAGAATGGTAACAAACCAGGAGTCACATCACAATCAAATTTACCAAGCAGATCTCAGAATCAACAGCGATCCCCCACACACAATTTAACAACATCTCAATCAACCTTACCAGACAACTCCCAGAACCGAGACACATCAAATGCTCTCAATTCGGAAACCCCTAAGCCGTCTTCTGGTAGTCGATTGCTCAAGAAAGACCCAGTAAATTTTGAGAAATCACACGCCACATCAGAGTCCAGGGCATCTGGGGCTACAACTGCAGGCACCTACGCAAGAGCCACTCACCCTTCGAGATCACAGAGTAAAGCAGAACAGCCCTCCACATCAGATTCTGCTTCTTCTCGCAACTCACAAAGTTCACATATTTCCCCTGTACGTGATACATCACACAAGGAGGGTAGTCATGACAGTGAGTCAAGAAAAACAAATTCACCCAAAGTTGAACATCCTACTTTGAACTATAAAGAACAAACCACAGAAGAGGAGAAAAGGGAGGTGGAGGGAAAGCAAGAAAGCACTACTGAAAAAGCGGTTGTATCCCGAATTAGTCCTTCATTTGCTGGCCGATTTCATTTCCCAAGCAGGGCTGGTTCAGGCTCTAGGACATCATCTTCTAGACTGGGTGGGAGAGTCCCATGGAGCAGATCATCATCCTCTATTGGGGCAGGGAGACCCATTTTGAGGGGGACACCCACTAGGGTCTCAGGGGCCTCAGGTGCTGCAGGAGTGCCCTCAATACAGGAGACTAGTGAAAGCCCGAGTACTACTTTGAATCATGACTTACTAAAGAATGGGGTGGGTTCTGTTAAACCGTCGTTGACCAGTGTAAATGCAGAATTAAGTGAAATTATTAAAAATCCATCGACCTCCACATCATCATCCTCCTCTTCAGACTCTGATTCCCACCATTCCTTAACAGGACACCAAGACTCAAACCAGCCCCTCAACAAAGGAACCTCAAATGGCAATGATAATGAGCACAATACGGATTATCTCGATGAAAGGAACAGACAAATCAGTCGGATAAATGACAATTTTGAAGATTCCACAGTGGCTCAAAAGAATCCGGTTTCAACATCTTCGGATCCTCACACAAACACACAAGATAATGAGAGTCTGAATACAAGGGAAACATCTTCAAGGACAAGAACAGGTGCGTTGTCTGAAGTCCCTACATCTCACCGTCGACCCAGTTTGGGGGTGAATAGCAGGGTACGCTCTCCTCTTCTGGCATCCAGAGTGTTTGCTGGGTCAAGGTTTCCTATAAAACCACAGTTGACACAAACCTCAAGACTGGGTTCTTCAGTGTCTGATGGCTCATCGTCTTCTGTTTCCTCTTCATCAAATTTGCCAAAGCCTGTGTTGACCTCAGACCATCGCACTAGCAGTGACACCACAAAGACAGAGGGACTGAATGAGGGGAGTTCTCATTCAACAGCATTTTCATCTAGAGACAATTTTAGGAGCCAGGGTGGAAGGTCTCGCCATCCTGTCCTCAGAGGAAAACCTCCCAGTGGAGGAGGCCTGAACCTTTTAAATGGAAATGGTAAAGTAAATAGTAAATTGCATGTAATAGTATACGCTGCATCGTGATTTCATTATGCAGGACAATGACTCTCCTTAAACGATACTATTGTTTAGGTAAAAACGGTCGACCTAACCTGACAGCAACAAGTGACAAAGAGTCTTCTTCTGCTCATGGCACCAGCAAGGCCAGTGGTCAAAAGTTTATCACTGGCCCCGATGGAACCAAATGGGTAATGTTCATTTAACTGCACATGTTTTACTGAAACGTTTTAAAACATACTGAGTCATAATGCACAATACTGTATGTCTCTTTGAATACATGCAGTGTCAGTGTACTCTCTCCTGTAGAGAGTATGTTGTGACAGGGTGCCTCAGCTAACAGGTCTCAAACCAAGTTCTTAATTAAGAAATGTCATTTAAAGTTAAAAGACTCCTAAATGTCATTCCACTGACCTTACTTAATTGTACAGCTTGTCTAAAATTGTTATTATTTTTGCTTTCTCCAGGTAGTAGACTTGGAGCAGGGGGTTATTATGAACCAGGATGGACATGTTCTCCAGGATTCCCAGGGCAAACCCAGGAGGGTGGTACTAGGCGAAGATGGAAGCACCATTTTCGGTAAAATTCATAAGTATATTCTTCTTAAGATCAATTTAACTGAAAGTGTATATCACAAATCTGTCCAAAACTTGTATTCACTTCAGTGCTGTTGAAACACTGTTCCTGGGCACGTTAAGTAAGTGAGCAGCTCAATGTGAGTGCTGAGCACATTTGAGTAACCACCTAATGTTTTACCAACTAAGCAGTCAAACACCTGTTCAGTGTCCATAGCCACCCCGAAATCAAGAAGAACACTTCAATTACTTGGTATGTTAGGTAGCAGATAGATGCCGACGCGAACAGCATCAGCAGTCATTCTATTTAATGTTTTGTTGGTCAAACATACGTAGTTTCAAACTACTTATTTCTGCTCTGAGCAGCTCACTCTGGACGGAAGTGAATGACCCATTAAGTCCATGTTTTGCTCTGAGTGTAACTTACCTGCTCATTTACTTAACACGCCCACTCTTCTCTCCTCATCCCTCTCATCCTTAATGACCATCAGACCACATGGGCAGTCCCTTGATTAGTCAGGAGGGTATTGTTCTGTTTGGACATGGTCGAGATAGTCGGCCTGTGGTCAACCCCAAGGATAAAATACTTATGGTTGGAGGGAAACCTGTACTTGGTTTGGACCGGCCTCACCACAGAACCACTACCCCTACCACCACTACCACCACTTCCATGGTGCCTACCACTACACCTGAACCCACTACAGCTGAATGGACCACTGAGGAGTTGACCACTCCACCGTACCCAACGTGTCCTCCTGGAACCTTCTCCAAAATAGATGAATATGGATATCCAGTGGTGGACCCAGAAGGCATATTGGACTGTTACCCAGAAGGTGAGTCTTTCTAAGATACTACATAATACAATTTATACGTACTGCTGAATGTGCCATTAAGGAGTAATCTAATTACAGTAAAATAACATTTATATAATAATAAAATAGAAACAAATAAGTACTTCAACACGTGTTTTTCAACATTTCTGCAGAACTAAACTCCACATCTCTTGAACTGTGTCTAGAACTGCCAGAGTTGGTCTTTGTGTGCATACTTGTTCTTCTACCTTTTGAGCACCAATGTGATATTTTTGCAGTATCCACTTACAGTTACAGTTGTGGTAAGGTTGTTTTGTGAAGGGTTGAGTGAGTTTTGAAGGTTGATTGAATGACTAAATTCACAGATGAGTAGAATGTGCTTGTAACTATGTAAGTTACAAGCACTATTTACTCAAAGAATCCACTGCAGAGAGAATCTGAAATGGATTTATATTGTATCATCCAAATCGGTATACAGGTTCACATTGTTTGGGTTTAAATACATTAATTCATTCATCACTCATTCATTTTCCGCTTATTCCGGGTACGGGTCTTTTTTGCTGGAGCTGCTCCCACCTGTCAACGGGTGCATGCATCAGGGTCACATGAGAGGGAGCCATTCACACGTTCACATTTTAGAGTGACCAATTAACTAAATAACTCAGCATGCTTTTGGAGGTGTGAAGAAGCCTGGAGAGAACCCACACAGACACGGGGAGAGGATCCACGTAGAGAGGACCCAGGAATGGAACCTGGGACTTCCTTGCGATGAGGCAACAGCACTACCAATTTGACGCCAACTAAAGGCTTCATTCATTGAAATTGACATCAAAACGTTATTTAATTGTTTGATTTACACATAATTAGGAAGGAAAATGCAAATGTTTACAGAAGTTTTCCATGATATTCTATTTTTTAGATGTACCTGTATAACAGTGAATAAAGTCTCACTGTCTGGAACTGTTTTTGTCCACAGTTACTAGTCCAGCAAAGTCAATTTCAAACAGCAACTGAGAAACTTAATCTCCGGGTCAAATCTGTATTCACCATTTTATTACAAATTAACTACAAATTACAATTAAGAGTTTCAGCCGAGGTTATTTGAATGTCCATTGTAAGGGCTGTAACTACTGTGTATTCCTATGGGAACAGGTCGTTTTGTGTACGGGCATGTATGAGTAGGGGTTTGTGCTTGCTTGTGTCAGACCCAGAGTTATGTGAGATTGATCCGAGAGCCCTTTCTGCTTTCTGACAGAGGAATCCTCAGGAATGGAAATGGACCACGTGATGCCTGATGCTTTAGTTCTTAAGAAAGGTATTGGCTGGGTATGGCTTCAGAGCAACCGCTGGGCTCCGATGTACTGAGCTGCTCTGCATGCTGTCTGTTTACTGCAGGGTCTGTTTGTCCATGTCTTGATCGTGCCTCCAATTTGTTGATGTTTTTGTATGTTTGTTTGGTCCTGGTACACGGCCAGGGTATTTTCCATTCTGGGCTGGTTTTAATCACTTTTACTGTCCAAAATTTGAACTCACACTGCATGTGATTGCATGAATAATATGATGAGAATCGCTGCCATATGATTTATTGCTGTTCCTGAAATTTCCTAATAATGTAATCAATAAATTATCTAGCTGAATGGAAAACTGGATTTGGCTGTAAACCTTTGACCTTCAGAATTTCACTACAGGTATCTGTTTCATTCGAGCTGGATATTTTCTTCTACGTCACATGGCGTGTGCGTTGCATGAGAGTGGTCCACGCCAAGGTCCTTTCCTCCCATTCAATCCCCCCTAAACACACCCACACCCACACACACTCACATACTAGTGTAGAAAAATATTAGGCATGATTAAAGCCAGTGATGTTAAGGGAATTAGCATCTGTTAGGATCCAAGTGATATCAACCAGCTGCCAGCAAGTTCATTTGTTGCGTTGACACTCGTACTAATCAGATCATGGTGACAGACACAGGGATTATTAAACCAGCATGCTGTTGAGTAAACTCTGAATCCGTTCCGATCAAACCCTCATTGACACTGTTGTCCCTAGATGAGATGATTCTCGTCCAGACCACTTTGCAGCCAACAACCACAACCGTCACCACCACCGAGATCCCGACCCCAGAGCCCGACACCCGACCACACAACAGAGGCCCCTCATCTGAGTTTGACCTCAGCGGAAAGAAGCGATTCACAGGTACCGTGAAGTATATCTATCATACATTTCTATGTTATGTTCTAACCTCTCTCACTTTAATGGAAGTGCAGTTTTCCAGGACAGTTTGTCGGCCTATCAAGAATTCAGCTAAGCTTCTGGTGTCCGGTTTCTTAAGAGATTATTGTCTTAGTTCCTTGCTTGTTGTGCAGCTCTGGATTTTAGATTTATGTTTCAATATCACATTGCCGTTCTGCATAAATGGACACGTCATCCCCCTTGTGGTTATTTATATTGTTTAGCCTTCTTTTTGACCAGGTTAGTCCCTTTGAGATCAAGGATCTCTTTAACAACAGGGTCCTGGCCAAGAATAGCAGCAACAGTGAGTCACAACAGTAAATTAACAGGAAGGCTCATAAATCTGAATGACGTTAATAATCATCACATGATATATTTGCACATACAACCTGGACTGAATGGATGGCTTTCAAATTGCTCGATGATACAATGTCTTCAAGTGTAATAGGTTGTTCCATGACATATGTGCAGAAAAAACTAAAACCCTTATTACCCAATTCTGTTTGGACTTTGGGAAAAGCAAGTCATAAAAAATCAGGCAGCAAAAGCAAAAGACAGATATACACAGTCACTAATAATATCACCAAAGTAGCCATACTTGGTCTATACTTTTCCCGTGCAGAAACATTCTTCTATTTTTTCTTTACCTGAGAGTATAATAAACACCATATGTCTGTTTCAAAGGGAGAGTACAACTGATTGTGTGTGTGTGTTCTCTCAGTGCTGTAAATAACTAGCATTTGATGGGAGTCCTGTTTTGCTTCGCTCGTTACTCGTGTTATACATATATATAAAACTATATGTATATATAACATATAACGTTATATATAAGGAGTAATGTAAAAACAGTAATGAAAAAACAGGTATTGTGCAAATTACCCAGGTTCTCGTAGGTAAATGGAAATGGAAAGCCTTTATTGTCACTTTCACAAGTACAGCGAAATTTGTCTGAACATATACAACAGTGGGGAGACAGGATGGAGAGCTCAGAGTATGAAGGGGGGTAGGAAAAGGAGAGCAGGAGGAGAGGGGAGGAAAAGAAAAAAAAACAACTCTCAGACTAGCTAGATATCGTCGGTAGGTATATATATGTATATATATACATATATACAGTATATAGTAATGAGTAGTGTCAGTCACATACATTGTTTTGTGGAGAACAGCTGTGGGTCATTGAAATCTAACAGTAAATCTTGACCCCCAGTAACCTTCAGTCCACTGCTTTTCGATTCTGGTTTTAATTGCTTACTTTGGCTTTATCTCGCTTCATAAACAGACTAAATTATTCTCTTGACAGAAATGAAGTCAGCTTGACTCAACCTTCTAGAAAATACCTATTGTCAAAGGTCATCGTTTTTCATCGTGTGTCAAAGAACATTGGTCACTGACAGAAATGTTCTTCGTCTTATTCACATTTCAATTGTACATCGACTCACACATACATGGAATAAGAACATTTTGTGTTGAGTGTTAATACAATGATAAATGAAACAATACATGTAATACCTTTAAGATATCATCCTACCATCTATCTGATCCTGGTGAACTTGTAACCCCTTTAATCAAAAGTCAAAATGATAACTAGTCATACAATTATCAGGAAACATCTTTTAAGAGAGGAAATAATTCACCTCTGTCATCATATAACCACTGTGGATTGAACGGGGTCTGGTTGTTTTAATGTGACACTGCTGCTGCCAGAAACTGAGGATAAAACCTTAAATAACAGATCCGCTGTCATTTCTTGACAGAACTAATACAACTTGTTACTGTCATTAGTCATGTGGTGATCTATGTCAGATGGCGTTGTCTCTATCAGTACAAATCCAGAGACAACGTAGAATCATAAGCATGGATTAGTCTGGACACCATCGGTCTTCACAAACAGCAAGTATCATGTGATCACACACCTCACAGGAAGACATGTGAAAGTTATTATGCTCCTGGTCCATGAAGGATGCTGACCTCATCAGAAAGAAAGGAAGTCTTGCTATTTATTAGTTTAATAGCTTTTAGGTCCAGTTCAGCAGACTGTGACCTGTCTCCCTTCAGTCTCTTCTGTCCAGGCTGGGATTGGTTTGAATTAATTTCACCGATGCAGACAGTGGTAATTATTAATAGACGTGATGCATCTCTCTGCTTCAGTCGGGTTCCAGATGGAGGGCGTCTGCCACATTGTTTGACTTTTCAATGGCTAATTTGGGTCTGATTAGTCTGATATTAAATAGGACAATATGTGAACTGCTCTGATACACTTTCCCACTGATACTTGAACCCTGTCAGACTGTCAGCACACAACAGTTTTGGTCAGTGCGTTTGGATTATTTTTTTTTATTAGAATCATTTATTGCAAGCAGATGAGGACAGGATGGGTGAATCCTGAACGTGTGACTGTAGTGCTGATGTTACAGTCCCACAGTCACACTGTGCACATGTCAGCGCATGGATCTGCAGCCCAAAAGCCAATAGTCTGAAATCACGCAGAGCGTGTGTTGTGGGTAGATACTGACACGTGGAGGACTCTTGGCCTTCACCAGGGCCAGTCATCTGCGGAGGTGGGAGCACGTCCAGGCTCCAGCGGTTCCCTCCAAATCTCAGTTAGACGAGGAATTCACAGCTGTAGGTCCAGCTGGCATCCACAGAGGCGCAGAAAACAAACAAAAATGAGAGATTGGAGACAACCGAGGGACCAGATATGGGAACAAAACCTCATGCTAAATAAGGCTCCAAAATGATCAATAGGTTTGGTTATGAGCTGGATGCAAGTTCTTGCATTCAAAGTCACATATTTCTCTCTTTCCCTTTTTCATTCTTCCATCAGCTCCTTATGTAAACTACATCCAAAAGGACCCAGGAGCTCCCTGTTCCCTGACGGAGGCTCTGGAGTACCTTCAAGTCGACATCCTCACCGACCTCATGGAGAAGGACAGTCGGACGGCCAATCAGAAGCAGCCTCCGAAGAACAAGCCCCACAACCTCACTGTGGTCGCCATGGAGGGATGTCACTCCTTTATCATTCTGGACTGGGGTCGACCGCTGAAAGACGATATGGTGTCAGGTGAGAGATGACATCCACCAAACATGCGTTTCGTAACACCATCAGCGTGCATGTCTTTGGTGAGTTTGACTGAGTAAGTGACTTGTGTTCCCTGTGATTTGAGGTCGTTAAAGGGACGTCTGCCCCCACATTGAGTTCTGAGTTCTGATGTAATTTCATGTTGATAGTGTTGGGGAGGCACGTCCAGTCGTCTCTTTGAGGAGCGAAGCCTTTAATTGTCTTTGTCCTTACAAACAAAATTACAAACCTTAGCTAATGTATCTATTGAGGTTTATGGGGGAAACGAGCAGCAGGAGCAAGACAAGAGCAGTCCGAGAGTGCAAACGTCCGTCAAGGATGAAAAACCATCCAAACCACCATGTTGGGTTGTTTTCACCAGCAGACTGAAACAAGGCCAACGTAAAACACGGTTTTAGGACTTTTCCGTTTTTTCCAGTATTTATTCACTGTGTTAAATGGACCAACGCCACAGATGAACATGTTCCTCTCAGGTCCATTCTGCTCCTCAAATTATTATCTGGTTTTTTTGCAACTCTAGAGGCAGATGGATGAAAAAAACTTTTTTTTTTTTAAAGATCTATATGTTTTTCTTTTTTCTTCTCACTCTCAGACTGAATGTCTCATATCTCCTGAGCTCCTGCAAAGTTTCTCAGGAAACAACAACATTCCGGTGTTTTTAGAAAGTGACACGGGGGAAAAAGCGCAAACGACCGGTTGTATTAAAGGTGCTGGAGCCGTCAGAGGAAGCAGTCCGGCCAGTTGGAGATGTGTTTTATCTTGGCAGGTACACACCAGCTCCTGCGCGTGTTGTGGACGGGTTCGTCCTCTGATGTTTAAAACAGATCGAGAGCGTCTGGTTGTTGTGTCTCCTCTTCCCTTCCATCTGTTGCCCTCCATGTTTCGTGGATTGTCTGGGATCTCGGTTTTACGTCATTTCAAACGTCTTCCTGCCCAAACGTCAGAAACACAGTATTCGATGTCAGTCAACCGTGGACGTTATGTGACAAACACCTCACGAGCATTGAGCTGAACTCATTGGACCGCTGCAAAGATAAAACTGTAAATACACACGAAATACACACACGTTTTAGTTATTAAGGTGTGTTTGCTCAGTCTTGCCCTACGAGTTATGGGTCACGGCTTTCAACCCAAATGCAGGGAAACAGCTGTCAGCATCTGGACCTAAGAGCTGTTGGGACTTTGGACCTAAAACTAACCTGATGAATTAAGTAGATTCCATTGAAATGGACTGATGTCTTGTGCAGTATATCAATATAACTAATAGCAATAGAGGGAAATGTAGACTACGGACAGTTGACACCAATGCCGGGGTTGGGAGGGGGGTAAATACTGTGGAACCTCATTTTATGTTGAATGGAAACAAGATTCAAAAAGTAGAATGAAAAAAAAAGATAATATATCTAGTATTTCCCGTTTCCCCCGTCAGCAGCAGCCAGCTGTGTTGGTGTGGCTCCAGTACAAATAGAAGACCCTCAAAAACCGGCAGAAACAGTTTGGTAGTTTGATGTGAAGGAAGGAAGTGCAGGTTTCCATAGTTTTGACTTGGACTCGGAGGGGGGCGTGACCTCAGGTTGTTTCCCAGCTTGTGAAGATTATACTTTGTGACTGTGACTGAGACGACGACAGGAAACGACTTTTGGATGTTCAACAACAGCAGCTTTGGAGTTTGTGGAAGACCACCTTCACCCACAAACAGACTGACCCTCCTGCTCAGACCGGGGGGGCTTTATGGTACATTTATTAAAACAATAAAAAATAAAATAATAAAACCAGATGTTCAGATTACGTTTGTCTGTACAGGTGCATCCGTTTTAGTTTGTTTCCTGTTTTTCATTGTTGGGTGCAGGCTATATGGTCCACAGCGCTTCTTACGACGATGTCCTCAACAATCGATGGTCCTCTCGCGCCTCCAGTGGAACACATCTGGCTCTGGAGAATCTCAAACCCAACTCTAGGTAACAAATAGTGTGTGTTTTATCATTGTATGTGCATGTACACACCAACAACACAAAGTCTCATCTGTCCTTTGTCTGGCCTCTATCCGAGACATGAATCAGCTCAATTCAACACATTACGGGGCTGTGACCCTTTTCTCATTCAGTTACTAGGAAACCCTCTGCTCAGGAGGTCATCTCAGATCTGGAGATCGTTTTCTCTCTCTCACTGTTTCAGAGAGTCTGTCCCAGTGCCTGGAATCCACTGAGTGTGTCCGACAATCTCTCAAATTACTGGACTGGACTATTATCATTATTGTTGTTAATTGATCTCCATGTTTCTCCTTTTGAGAGGCTTAAGCCTCGTGATGCAATGAAAGACTGAAGCTGGACCGGTCAAAGGTTGTGTACTCTGACCCGTGTGAAATGTGAATGGTTGTTTGTCGATAGTTTGTGCTTCTGGAGCAGGTGCTTGGCTTGTTTCACCAGGACTTTTCATTTCTCCTGGAGGTTGTGTAATCCCACCATCACATAATGGATTATTTGTGCATTTGCCACAGGAACCAATTAGCAGCACGCAGGAACTTTAATAATCGTTGGCACCAAAGAGCAGCAGAGAGCTCGACTTTTCATCACCGACTGTTACGTGAAGCAGGTGCACACGGACTGACGGACACATCTGCCTACATATACGCCCAGAGAGTCCCAGCACACACACACACACACACACACACACACACACACACATAGACCCTTTCTATTTGTCTTAATCATAGAATAAGTGTTGTTATTTAACATAAAGAAAGTCAATGATGTCATACGTAGAATCTATTATTAGATGTAACGCAGACAGTATTTTCAGATGTGAGTTATGTGTGTGTGTGTGTGTGTGTGTGTGTGTGTGTGTGTGCGCGCGTGTGCATGCATATGTGCGACCTGTACAATAACAAACCATGAGTTTCTTCGGTAACTGTAAGGTTTTCCAACCATCTGCAAAGAAGGTTTCAGCGGCTGGTGTGTATCCACGCTAGAGTGTCTCCCATGGTAACGGTTGGGATGTTTGGGGGGGGACACTGCTGGCGTTTGCTGTGCTACATGTTTCCCCTGGTTACCAAAGCTACTGAGTACTGCAGTAGCACAAACACACACACACATATATACACACACGTGAGTCAGGCGTACCCTCCTAAACCTTCCTCTCAACCGCGTCCAGTCTGTTGTTTTTTTCAACAACTTGTCAGATATGTTCTCTTATGAACCAGGAACTTTCATGCTCATGCCAACAAATGCACCATGACAAGGTCTCAGCGGGGTTCAAGATAAGCTTGAAAACACAAAGACACACAACTCTGTGTAGTGTAGGAAATTCAGTGACTTCAGATGTTTATTGTTATTCTTAGATAAGGTTAAGGGTAAGTTTAAAGGTGACTTTTAAGGTACTACAGACAAAATGTAAAACAGAAACAAAGACTGGCTGCTCAGGAAGCTTCGAAGGTTCGGTGGGTATTTTAAAAACTGAAAGAGGGACCAGATGGAGACGGTCCTGGCTCTCAGACACTGACGTGCATCTCCCCCGTTAGCGTGTGTCAGTGCTGCAGCGGGCTGTGACACCGATGTAAAACCTCTCCTGTCGTTTCAGAATCCTCTGGTTCACTTGAGTTCTCTATTGTGGCAGTGTTGGATCTGATGAGAATCACTCAGATGTTGTCAGTCTGTCTTTTTTTTTTTAAATAGCTTGGACTTGATGCAATATTCTGTAATCTCCTCTTTGTTTTCATATGCTGGTTCACATATTCTTTTTCCACCCTCATCCAGTTTCATGCATTACATCATCTCTCTGCAGCTCCTTTGCTCGCTCTCTCTCTCTCTCTTTCTCTCTCTCTCCCTCTCCCTCTCTCTCCCTCTCTCTTTCCCTCTCTCTTTCTCTCTTTCTCTCTCTCTCCCTCTCTCTCTCTCTCTCTTTCTCTCTCTCTCTCTGGTGATATCAACTGTATATTTTGGTCGGTGTTGTCATGTGACAGTGGAGATTGGATCCAGGCCTGGTGATCGTCCGTGGTGAACGTTTTTCTGACAACAAGCTGACAGGCCGTGAACTTACTGTACGTGACCTTGCAGAGTGGAGGAGAGCACGTCCACACTCTGCTGCGTGAATTAAACACTGACACAACACATCTACCATCTGCAGTGGAAACCTGGTCAGGGCTGGTGTTAGTGTTAGTGTTTTGATTTGATGTGATTTTATAATTTCTCCACCAGAGAGAGAGAGAGAGAAAACTCTTCTCTCTCTTGTATCCCCTTTTATGTTTTGCACACATTAACGACTAAATCTCTGGTCAACTGCTGTCGTTCAGGTACTACTTCAAAGTCCAGGCCAAGAATGTGTTCGGACTGGGACCTGTCAGCGAAACACTCACCTA
>CAAKHB010003687.1:37770-58648 GCA_901007665.1 Aeoliscus strigatus
CCCCCCACCCCCCGGCTGTTTTTATTGGCTGCGGGTTGCAGTCAGTGTCATTGGACTTGAGCAAAGAGCGATGAGGAACGTCTGTCTGCTGTGGGACCGACGGAACAGGGAACAGAACACAAATACATCAGGCTGGTGTTCATGTGCATGTGAGGACGATCAAAGTGACAGGAGGGAAAACACACTTCAGACGTGTGTGCACCAAGGCCACCACATCTGTTATAGATGTTAGAGCAGATAAAGTCAGCGGTGCCCCTGCTGCAAACCTTTGTGTGTGTGTGTGTGTGTCCCGCTCAGAAATGTTGATCTCTGGGAGGAGGAACAAGCTGAGGAGGCCAAAAAAGAAAAGACTGGAAGCTGGGAAAGAAACGCAAAGCCACTGACTTCCAAAGCCAAAGTCACAGAGCGTCTGAAGCCTGTGACGCTCCGAGTCTGAAGGCATTTTAACGGCCTTTTCATCAGAATTCAATAAAAAACTGATGAGTCAGTCACAACTCAGAAGTCAGAAGTTCTAATCTGGTGAAACTAAAACCATTCCCTGCAATAACGACCGATGACATCACTGCTGGTGAGGGCACCAGGAACGTCCTGCTGAAGTCGTCCTATCACTGCCGGCGTGATGTACGTTCCGTACGTGCAGTGTTCAGATCTAACCCAAACAACTCCAACAGTCTCATGTTGGGTAGATGTGACCTACAACAAGACCACAAACCCGGAGATGTCTGTACAGTCGGCTGAACGCCCTGGGATTCTCTCCACGCAGCAGTCAAAATAATTTACCGCATGCAGACGGGGAGAGAGTCTATTTACATTTTTCCAGGCAAAGTTTTGAAGCGAGGTCGCAGCCACGTTGGGGTGCATGTGGCTGCGTCTGATATGACTGATTCAGAAAAGCTGTAACAGCCCGAGCATGTGTAAGAGCCCGCGTCTGCACGGCACCAAGTAACCAAACTTGGCCCCGGTCCCAGAGAACCCATCGCTTTGGCAGCGAGATGGTGAGTGAACAGATTCACATGAACAAGGAAGAGGCACCAAGAGGAGGAACTGCCTCTGAGCGACGAATGCACAGGATTGGTGGAGGGAGCGGTGTCGGTGCTCCTCACTGGCTGTTGTCAATTCAGATTTCCTCAGTTCAGCCTTGACCTGGTCTTGTTTTTTTGGTTTTTTGAAATTAGTTGGGTCCGCTATAACAGAGTCAACTATTGTGTCCGACACATTCTTCCGGTCCACTAATTTCCCAAAGCTTGATCGGGATCGGTGAGATATGATGATATCACATTGATGTGATAACGCTTTGGCAGAAAATCATGAAAAAAATGTCTGATTTTGTTCTCATGTTTTGGAAAATCTAAAAAAATATATAACTATAAACTATATGTCGACGTGTTTGGGGAATTCTCCTCCATCTCCTCTGTTTCTCCTCTCATAAAAAAAAAAACATTTACTTGTACTTCTCATTCAGATTTGTTGCATCTACACAGATCGAGCTCAGCCAAAGTCTGACATCAGAGAGGATATAAAACGTCCAATCAAAATGCAAACACACGACACACACACACACACCTCAAATCTCCCTCTTAAAATTGTCCAAAGATGTCGGAATGTAACTCATTTTCTGCCAAGTTAGCAGTGTGATATCCATCTATGATGACATGGCACTAAAACATCACATGTCTGCTATTTTCCAGTGTGTGTCACATCCTCTGTAATAGTTTTCATGCATTGAAGTGAAAGTCAAGGTCTGCACACGGAGAAAACCGCAGATCTTTTACATAAAAAAGGGCAAAAGGCCACGACTGTTGATTGAGTCCAGGCCCAGCTGACTCTCTCACTGATCTTTTTCAAACCAGCTCATCCGCGCCACAAAGCTCATTTCCATACATCTGAACACAACACCGAGCTGCTAATTAAAATATCAGAACGTAAAACGTGTCAAATGCAGAAAGCCCAAACTGTTTTCCACATGTTTCTTTCTGGTGGAAGTGGGTCACGCGCCGTTTGGGCTGGAAAAAGTTTGACTCCATTCTCGAGAGCTTAACTCATCTCAGGGAGAATCGGACGAAGGTTGAAAGACAGAAAGGACGAGGAGGAATGTCATATCAGATCCATCGCTCCCACTTCCTCCCATGTGCACAGAGTGAAAGTAAACGTTGTACATTTGATTGTGTTTAGATATCAGCAGACAGAGAATGTCTCTGTGGTTGTGTTGGAATGGTGAAATGTTTTTTTTTTTAAAAAACAACAACATTCCAAGTTGCTTTTAGCGTCTGGGTGTTTTGTCCAGAGTCAAAGTACAACCGACTCTGTGCAGCGACGTCTCTGTGGCTCCAGCGACTCCTTCCACATCATACCCATCGACCACACGTATTTATAAAACTGAAGATGTTTTATCGTGACCCAGACATGGAGGCTGCCGCCTACCAACAGTGATGCCAGGCGGTGATCAGGGAACGCAGCAGAGACGTTGACATTTCATCCTTCTCAGTTTACTGCAGAACAGGACCTCCACCCTCTCTTTCAACCACTCAAAACACTGTTGGTGTCAGTGTGAAACGCCCCCTTTTTACAGCATCACATAATATTTACAACAACTTTGTTAAACTTTTGCAATATCTTCAAATAATACTTGCAATAACCTTGTTTATCTTGCAAAACAACAACAACAACACGAAGATTAATCTTCGTGATTTCCTTCTTACACCTAAAAACAAAAACAACGATCCACGATCACACAGCAGCAAACTTGGATGGCGTCAGCTTCTTTGGTGCTTCAACTTCACAGACCATCGAACAGCACTTTGTGATGACAATTTGGGTTGTTGAGTTTTCAAGATCGTTGTTCATGTTTGTTTGCGATTTATGACCTAACAGCCACCAGGGGGCGACCAAATCCTTTCAGCCAGTACTTCTGGTCGACTCACGGCGTCCATTTCTGTTTGCAGGTCTGTGTTCTACTGCTAACACATCATGACGCAACGTTGCTTGTGTTTGGACAGTTTCTTTGCGGGATTGAGGACACAGCCACGGGAATACGATGTCTCCTGCAGCAGTGGGAAGAACGACAGATGACAGACGGAGCAGGATGGTCAATCCGAACAAATGTTCACAGCAAATGCATCAAGCACAAAGGAGATCTGGGATTTCTCAGCTCTCACGGGAAATAATGTTTTTACAAACTCCACAATGACTTAGTTAAGTTGAGCTCTCTGTTCCATTAATGGGATTGGTTGAAAGTTGGCTTTTTTCCCCCACTATTCTCAACTCATCGTAAAAGTCCATTAATACGCCCGCTGAGCTGAGTCATATCATTCTTTTGGCACTAAGGGGCCGAGCATAAACCCACACATGTTCTGTCAGGGAATTAAAAGTTACGAAGATCGCGATGAACTTAGACGAGTGTCTGACCGAGTATCACCGCGTAAACGTTGGGTCTAAAATGTGTCGTTCAGTGTTGGAGGAACGGATGCAGACACGTTTGGAAAGCAGAGACACATGATTCATGTCATGAAATACAGCTCAACCTCCCGCTGCCCAGGCGTTCCACAATCTACGACAGGAAAATAAGGAAATATTGCTTCAGGCAAACTACTTTCCAGGTAATTAGGTCAGGCAAAGAGAAAGTGCTGCTCCGTATCCCAAATCTGTCAGCGCCTGAATTTATTCGTCACATGGAAGTCTTAGATGACTTTATGTGATGGAAAAAAAAAATGGAAAAATGGAGATGCTAGACGTCATCAACCTGGATAGAATGTGGTGTTTTATTACACTTAAGCTCTGACTGCTACTGACCGTCAAACGCGTGTGCGGTCCGAGGCCCGTTTTACCGTCTCCCATGAGCCACGGCTCCTCACGAACGGCTGCACGTGTGGAAATCCGTGGCACACATACGCCTTCATGCCACAGGAGAGTAGTCCTCCTTGACCTGGGGATAATATTGACTTTTGTCGGCTCATAAACCGTCAAACTAGGGCGGGATTCTTGACTAGACTGCTTTGTCATCCTAGGTCACACGTTGTCGTATGTGGCTGTGTTAAGATATAAATGTCCAACAATAAGAGTGTCACCTGCTGGGGTTTATTTACAGTAATAGTAATAGTAGACAATCTGAAGATGATGGCGAGTGTTCCATCCCACTTTACAATCTTCTTCTGCCAGTTGGTAGTAGCCAATATTCTGTTCTAAAACAACATTTTAGTAACAACGATTTGTTTTTCCTCATTAAAATGTTGTTTCGGAACAACAATCTGAAGAAGAAGTCCTGGGGCGTGAAGGGGTGTGTCTTCCTCCTCCACTCAGCTCGGGCATTCATTCATTCATTCATCATCTTTTTCCGCTCGTTCCAGTTGTTATGGGTCCCGGTTGTGGTGGAACCGGGGGGTTCACCCTGGACGAGTCACAACGGGACCGTGAAAGACAGACAACCGTTCACACTCACACCTAGAGTGTGTTAACATGCGTTTGGAGGTGAGGGGAGAGCATGCAAACCCCACACCCCAGATACATCCGGGGCCAGGAAGCAAACCAGGGACCTTCTCGCTATGAGGCCACAGTGCTCACCGCTGCCCCACCGCGTCGCCCCCATGTCAAATCACCTCGGCGATAACTGAGCTCACCCACTTGTCGGATGGAGATCTTTTTTTTTTTCAGGCTCGTTAAAGAAGAAACAGTTGAAACCACTTTCATTGTCTTATTTGTGAGCCAAGTTTGTCAAATGTTCTATTACTTCATTGTTATCGTGCAGCTCTGCAGCAGATAGAACGACGTCAGCGGAAGGCAAAGCCAGCAGCAGCTTTTCTCCATCATCAGCACACATCGCTGGCGGGGGGAATCCACCTTTGATAGTTTATTGTTTTTCAGCTAATTCTTTTTCTCCATGTTAACTTTCCAACACGTCGACCCCCGTTGTTGACTTTAAATTCCATTCTAATCAGTGAATAATGTTAACTCTGATGACGTTTTCAAACTGAAACACTTGATGATGATGATGATGGTGGTGTGTCCCACGTGTTTCTCAGCTCTTCTCAAGGGCAAACTGGTTAACTTTTTTTTTTCTTCTTCTCTAAACATAATGAATCATGTCACATTTGGTGGTAATTGGGTTCCGACCTTTTCCTGTGTTCACACAACGCAGATCATTGGTTTAAAAAAACATCCAAAAAATCAAAAATGGCTTAGAGGAGAGACAGGATTCCCCCGGTTTTGACTCCTCGGCTGCGTTATCTTCAGGAAACATGAGCTGTGTTGGTCTGTTGCCACAGTGAACAGAGTAAATATGAAGCCGTGTCAGGGGCCAAGTCGCTGCCCATGTTGCACCTCCTGCTTTGAAGCAGGATTTTGCAGCTGAGGAGTGTTATCAGTGCAGTAATTCCTTCCATCCGGACAGAGGAGACGCAAACAGTGAATCAGTTTTGTCCTAAACATTTGTCATCACAGCCCCCCCACCACCTGGTCAGTTGTCCACTCCCAGGCTGTTTGATGGAAACTTGATCTATTTAGTGAGTTTAGTTTATTATCCTTGCACCATAAATACACAACAACACTGCAAACCCCCTGTTAATGCAAGCATTTCTAATAAATAAAAAAAATCATCAGGCACCTCTGTAACAGGCATTCAACAAAGAAGTGGTATATATATAAATACATAAACCATAGGGGATCACACACACACACACACACAATTTACACTGTTTTATACACGTCCATGTGTATCTAAATGTGGTAGACGTAGAATTAAGCAAACATCGATAAATTCTGTTCAATTACATTTAGAAAAGATACTGTAGTTTAATGTTTGGTTTTGGTCTCACACAGCCTCTGTACCATACTTTCTCTGCTAACTACTAACAAATGTTATTATTGCACAGAAAGAGGGAGGAAACAACCTCCACAAAACCACAACTATTTTTTTCTCTTCGATGTAAAAACTAAAGTCAAAATGAAAAAATCTGAAAAGCCAGTGACTGCATTGGGTTGTTGTCTGAACATGTTCACAATAAAAGTGACGTCAGCCCGTGAGGGTTAAACACACAATAAAAGCAGCCTTTAGAAGTAACGTAACATAAAGCAGTTATGCTGCTGCGTGCAGGATGAAGAGGTTTATTATGTCTCTCTCTCTCTCTCTCTCTCTCTCTGTGAGTTCATTTACAAACATGATATTGACATTATAGACATGAAGTTGGAACCACCATGTGTTGGAATTCATCTCCATTTTGTGTTCAGGATATTTTATCGTGCTTCTCGGCAGCTGTACATGTAAAAAAAACCAAAACACTCCCCTGGCACACTGGTGCATCACACAAGTTCAGACAAATGTCAAATGCTGTCCACTGTTTTTATCTTTCTTTTAGCTTAGGAGCCTTTCGTTACGTGTAAAACAGTTATGCTGATCTGTCACTACTCACACAGACTTCTCAACAAAACGATTCATTCTACCTCTAAAGGCAGAAACCTATGAGCCAGACTTATGACGGACATTTGTTATTTACACCCTTTGAGTAATTTAGAGTAAAAGGAATTGAATGGAATAACACACAATTTCTCTTCTCTCTTCTACAGCATTATATAGTTAATAAACACACACACACACACACACACACAAATCATGAAAACCCATCTGGACCCAAAGAGAAGTCATAGATGGAAATTTAGAGTGTTTCCTGTTGAGGTGTCCAAACCCATATTTCCCACAATGTCGTATTAATCACTGTGACTTCAACACAATCAGCTGCGGAGCCAGTGCGGAGTTGCTGTGTGTGTTCTCGGGCTGATTGTCTGAGCCCCTCAGCTCTGGACGGAAAAGTCACATCAGGCTGGCCAGGACAAGACGGCAACACAATGAGCACAAAATAGTACGATTTTGAATATTTTGACGTGCGTAACTGGGCAACTGCTTGTTACCTATTGTTCACACAGAGACGGCGCCGTCATCAATCAGCACACGAGAGTCCAAACACCAGTGACCTGTAGCTTAGCTTGGACTTGAGCCTTTACACTTGAAAGACTTGACAGTCCTGCAGGAAAAGAACGAAGAGTATGTTTCCAACGCTGATTACTTTTGCATACAAGATGGTTTTAGAAACTGGAACTGTAATATGCATCAGAGGCTGCACACCGCAGCAGATGGACGGTCGGAGAAGTCGTGAGGCAGCGCTTAGCTACGAAGTTGAGAGAGTTCTAATTAACATTCTGTCTTCCACTGCTTGTCATTCGCAGGGTCACAGGAGAGCAAGAGCCAATTCCAACTGTCAGTCACATCCTGGACTGGTCCACAATCCAGACATCTACTGACATGTAGGGAAAACACACACACATCCACACCTCATTCAGAGCCTCCAGCTCACCTTCAGGCCCCCAACGTACTCGGGTGGAACTCAGAGGTCCAGACTCAACATTTTACAAGCGTGCGCACTGGTGCGCACTGGAGGAGCAGAGCAGCTCCTCACGACAGAAGACAGAAACATGGAAAACAACGTGCAAGGGTTGTTGGAGCTGTAGGGTTTCATGGAAATTTCAAAGTCAACTGCTACACGGCAGAACGCTGGACTGTGGAAGCTCTGATGACTGCGGGCATTCCGCACGGAGTCTGTGAGCACCTTTACATGTTGTTGGTGGGTGGGAGGAGTACCCGGAGGAAACCCACACACTCACACCAAATCCACAGAGTCTGCTGTGTCTTGATTAGGTCTAAAAAATACGTCAGAATGTATTTCCTGTCAAGTGTGTGTCAGCAAGGGAATTCATCAATTATATCATACAGTGTCTTTCATAGGTCAAAGGTCAAAGGTTTGCTTTATTGTAATGTTTCTGCTTTACACAAAAATGTATATGTGTACTAAATTTCTACCTGTACGTGTGTTTATCACCAGTCCCAGGTGGGTGAAACACAGCAGCAGATGAGGATGAGGTCACTCACATGCAGCCATCACTGGTGATGAATCACCTCACATGGACAGGGAGGGGGCCAGGGAGGGGGTTTGGGTGGGGTGGCAACTAGAGGCAGTAACAGACAGCGCAGCGAGAAAACGGATGGACTGTTGGTTAAATCTGTCCTGCCTAATGAAGGGTTGTCAAAGCAGAAGATTCCACCACCACGAACAAGAAATGTGTCTTCATGAAGAACTACTGGCGAGGGAGGCAGGTTCCATCGCTGACTCAGCTCCTAAACCTCATCACATCACATGAAAAACAAACATATTTGACAGAAAACATAAACACATCTGTAAAAATGTCCCAATTGTAGCTCATTGCCTTTATTTCATGTTGTCCAGGACACGATGCAGGTGGTTCACAGCTGGTCTCCGTACAGGAGGAAGAGGAAGAACACTCATCTACGGACAAGTCGGTACATCCACACGTTGTCTGACGTCACGTGACGACATAGATGCAGCTCAGGAATGTGTTGCAGCCTCACACCACCTCCTGGACAATGTTCCCACTTTGTGATGATGTCGATTATGAAGTGTAACATCTCCACTGCTGCTTTGATATGGAGGGTTAAACGTGCCACAATTACATAAATAAATGCATCATTGAATGATGATTTTAATGTGTCATTTATTAATTAAAATTGGACTTGGATACGTAACTGTAATGGAGAAATATCAAATACAAACCTTTATCTTTATTTGAGAAATGTAACGTAGAAGATTATTTGCACACAATGATATATATTGTTTTACTTCCCACAAGGAGATTGTACTTTTGTTTCGGCCAAATGAATCACTAATGTGCACAATGTAAACACTCAGCAAACTGACTGGGTATAAAACTCTTAAAATAGCTTAAAATAAAACACTGAAAATAAAAATAATAATATATATATATATATATAAAATATATAATACTAATATAATACTACAAATAATACTTCATGCCCAGACAGTTTTCGTTTTTTGTCTCCTACATTTTTCTCCTCTTCAATTGTAAAACTGTATTGTAATAGTAAGTGCGACTGGATATCTGGACTGTGATGAAACAGGAAGTAGCTGTCCAACATGGCAGATCTTCTCTTGTAGACTGAAGTTTGTCGCTTCACTCAGATTCTGGATTAAAAGTCAATACACAATTCTCTTCACTGGACACAGCTCAACAATATGTTTTTACAAAATGAAATTAACTCAACAGCAGAACCGGTTGTAGGGTGACGGTGTGGCGTTCTGATGATTGATCGTTGAAAGCACCAGACCAGCAGCTAGTCGTTCGTTCCGTGGATGTGTGGCGTCAGACACCTTCCCCGCCTGCCGTGGTGTTTGTGACGCGGTCCTCGGTTCTTTGCAGAAACCTTCAACATATCTACGGTACATGCTGCTCATGGCTCCATCAGTCTGCACTGGTGTTTGATACCTCTGGGGTGTTTCAGATCGGAGTAAACTGGCAGATGGACTGATATTGCCATCAAAGCCATCGTGGTGGAATGACTAATCCTGCAAGAATGAGAAGAGAAACAGGCGCAGACGAGCGAAAGCGTGGTGGGACTGAAATGAACGAGAGGAACCATAAATGTAGGAAAGGAAGTAGCATTAGAGGGGCGAGTGGCAGTGAGAAAGAGGGTGAGTGTGAAATCTGGGAAGAATGCTTTGAGGACTTATTTTTCTAAGGCTTTTCAGCTCGACTCCCGCTTTCACTGCCAATATTGCATCTGTTTCTGAACACAGCAGCAGTGACTATGGAAAATCCCCTGGCAGAATATCCATCATACACACACACACACACACACATGCATGATCATGAACATTAACCCCGTGGCTCCCCAGAGGAACGTTTTGATCTCTCTTATACCTGACTCTTTCACCTCAGCCCCCCACAGCTTTCAGAATCGTCTGAGACGAGAGACGCCCCGCTCCCCCCACCCCTGCTGGAGTCATTTCCTGTATCGGTGACACGTTTCACCGCTGACCCGCCCCTTTGGGGGCCAAGCAGCACGTCCTGACTCTATTGACGACTGGGATAAATGACCACGAGCACATATCGGACCAAATATGTTGTTTTACAACCAGATAAAGAGGCGTTTAAAGGTCTTTTTAAAGGGATGAACCTGGTTTGATTCTTCCACAGAGAGAGATGCGGGGGTGATGGCTGACTATGGAGGCCAGTCGTGTGCATACCGTCTGATGTGATTGGTGCAGCTTGGAACGCACCATCTCTGAAATTCAGGAAAAGTTGATTTCATCCAGACATCCCCTGCCACATCCTCTCTGGCCTCACATCTTTCTTCTTCCCCAGGAGCAATCAACACTTCGTGACACACATCGACTACCTTCACACACTGTTCACATTACGACGCTCCAGCCGCCGGCGTTCAAACTCGTTTTAACTTTTCTCCCTTTCCGTCTTTAAAGCAGGACACTGAGGGCCTGTGAGGACAGGTGATTTACAACGAGACAGAAAATGAAAGCCCCCATTCTCACTCGCTCTCCTCTTTCAGAATACATTCTGTCGTTTTTTCCATGCTGGTTTCAGCTCCTAGTTTTCCACGTGCTGGTGTGTTGAGACAATCGTTGAAACAGAATATGATATATGAAGTTAGCTGAGGAGTTGTAGTACTAGTAGTAGTAGCAGTTGTACTTCTAAAATTCTACATGATATACACATATTGAAAATGAATACATTTATTTCAAATTCTGACAACTTATTATCATAATATTAAACTGCGCTACGATAAAACGTCATGAAAGTAGATCTTTTTTTGTTCAACCAGAAAAGAACCATCGGCTCATTTTGTCTCATGTGTCGTTAAATAACTATGCATGAACTTTTCTTGGGAACTTGTGAAATAAACAGGTCTCATTTCTTGAACAGGAGAGAAATTAGCAAATCATCCAACAGAGCAGGTGACAGTTACCCACAGTGATCTGAGAGGACATTCAGCGCCATCTGCTGGAAAAGAAGAACTGGTCAGGTCGTCAAAATGGTCTTTTAACATTCTTTCAATTATAAATCTTTGATCAATTTCTCCACTTTACGTCTAGATTTTAGAAAAACTGATGTCAGCTGACATTTCTGCTCCGACTCGGTCCAGTATTAATCAAAGTTGCCTGCTCCAGAGTGCATACGAGTTGGAACAAAACATAAATCTCACGAAAGGTTACATAAATATATATGCCAAAGCACTAAACTCTGTCTGCAATTTTTTTTCTCTCAGCCTCTACCAGCAGTCTGTGGAAAGCTGGCAGCGTCAGTCGCAGCAGTAGCAGCAGACATTTTCCCGGGTAGGTCCAACAGAGGAGACTGCTTTTAACAAGTTGACAGGCGTGTTTGCAGGAGTGAATTGAACCATGCGGTCTGCATTTTTCTGCATAATGCATGTACAAACTACTATGATGGCCAGCACGTCTGTGAGTGGTGTCTGTCGTTGGCTGCATTACAAATTCACGTCAACCAAAAAAACTGCATCTATATCCAAGCAGAAGCAGTGATTGTGGTTCAAAAACCACTTCAATAGCAATATAAGAAAAGTAAAGTAGTTGACAGCAAAATTATTCAATGACCAATTTAGAAGGAGCCCAAAGTAAATGTAGCGCTCAACAATATTGAACTAGTGGACAGAGAAGTGACACAACAAAAGGTCCAAAGTTTAGGGAAATGTCATTCTGGACACAACCACATAAAACTGCATGCAGTGAAAACAGACACGTCAACATTTGCAGTGGAAACACGTTCTGGAAGGTGCAGACACGCCTTGCTAAGATAACCTATTGACTGTATGTCCAGTGGTCATCTCCCACTGGCTCCAGTTTGGGGGTGGCGGTCGTGCTGGAGACGATCTCAGCTGTGACTGGGCGAACGTCAGGGTTCGACCTGGACGAGTCACCAGCTCAGGACGGACAACTACTCACAATTCCATTCTCAGTTCACATCAGCATGCTTTTGGAGGTGGGAGGAAGCCGGAGAATCTGGAGAGAACCCACGCAGACTAACTACGACAAAATCAAAAACAGAGACAGAGCTACAGTAGTAAATAGGAATGCTGACTGTGTAAAAGACGACGTTCTCAATGCACCATCTGCCACCCTCTTTTCTCTCGTGGGGTGTTGAAACCTGAGTTCTCAGCAGTCAATTATTTGGCCCCTGCGTGTTTGGGCTGTGGACTCAGATGAATTTGACTGCAGGCCAACGCTTACACACAGCGCCTTTCACCAAGGTGCCTGCTTCATACTAACTTCTCCCCTTTAAGCTTCAAAGGCTCCGTTAGCGATCATTAAATAGTCTGTGATTGGATCTTTATGAGAATAAATACAGCTCATTTTATAGATACACACTTTTGAGGTTTGTGCCCAGTCATGGCAGTATTTGCCTTTTCTGAAAAGTTATTTATGTGTATTTGTCAAACGTTCACACATAAACCCAAATAAACTGTGACTTTTCACCCTGATGACCACAAGACTTGTGTGTACGACTCAACGTCTCTCCAAAGAATCAAACTCCACCCAGAAACAATCTTCTCTTCCCTGCGTTGTTTGTTCAGATCGATCAGAAGTCATATGGAGCCGAGAAAATCTATTGTCTGCACTTTTTTTTCCCTAACCAAGATCTTTCTGGTCTTTTCTGCAGCCATGGTGAATCAATCCCCTGTCGGGCTGAGGAATCAAAGCTCCTCACAAAATGTTACTGCCTCAGACAGAAATATCTGGTAGCTGGCAGAGAACTCTCCAAAGCACTCCGACCAAAACAGGTGCTCTGAATTTGGCACCATCACCCTCACTGCCAGGAACAATGGAGGGCACATGCTGGAAAGTTTACCTCTGAATACTTTTTAAAACATGTCTTTAAATGTGGCATCAGCTAACAAGCACACAGCAGAGACAGTCTCTGACACAGACACGAACCTTTATTCAGGAAGGAGTCATGTGACAAGTATGCACAGCTTGGATATCACATGAACTCAGACAAAGAGGATGTTGATCTTTCTCCACCGTGACAATGAAAAGTGCACGTGACTCTCAACAGCCGGCAGCTCAGAAACACTGCTTGTGGGTCTGACTGTGTGTGAGACATAGTGTGTATTCGTGTGTGTGTGTGTGTGTGTGAATGGAACCAGTCTAGGTCCTCTTAAACTGACCAGCAGGTATTATTTGACGATGGAGACGTTCTGAGAAGATGAGAAGAGGTTCTGTGTTTTAAAAGAAAGAGAGACAGGGGCCGTGAGGAGCGACAGACTTCAGAGATGAGTTGAATTCAAGTGAAAAGAATATTTTCCTCCCTTCCCTGATTCCTGAGTGAGTTCCAGCCTTTTATGAGTTGTGGAAGAGGGAAATAATTTTTGGCGCACCCACTTTTTTTAAGAGCTGAAGTAGGCCACATTGAGACAAACCGTCATCTTATGAGGGATGTGTGTGTGTGTGTGTGTGTGTGTGTGTGTGTGTCCCACATTAAACTACTCACGTCTGTAACTTATGTTTATGGCAGAAAAAAAATGGAGAAGCAATCCTTCGCTGCTCTGAAGTCATTTGTCATTAGTTTCCACTGCAGCTGCTTCCTTCCACATTAGAAGCGTTTTGACAGACGTACGCGTCCAGTGGGCCTTGAACTAGAGTATGAGCTCACAATCATCCCAGTCACAGTCGAGTCCGGCTCCACCTGACTGTCTGTCAGCGGATTCATGATGACTGGTGTAATAATGGCTTTGATGAGTGGTAACTGGCTGCAGTTGAGCTCATTTCCAACTTTGTTTCTGTTCTCCAACAAACCGGGTTGAAATGAATCAGAACCATGCAGGACAGGGGTACTCCGGGTACTCTGACTATTGACGTAGGTCACGTGTTTATGCATGCAGCGAATGTTAACCTTGGCTCGGAGTTCGGGGTGTGATTGCGCTCGGACTCCTGAAACTGGAGAGATCTCTGGAATGTGACATTCCAACACACATTCTCACTGTCAGGAAGAAACGAGTCTCAGCGATGGCGTGAAGCAGCCTGAAGTCATTTATTTAGGTGAACTTTTCATTGTCGCATAACGTATAAAGAGCTACGACAAAGTAAAAAGTACACACATCAAACTATTAAAGCTCTTTTAAAGTTCTGTGGGAGTACTGGAGAGTGTAACCAAAGAGCCTTCAGAGCTCAGATCCTTGGAGAGTACTGCCCTCTATTGGTGATGTAGAACAATGACAATGGTCTGCTGCCTTAATTCAATGTTGGTGAACAAAATTATAAACATTCTTTTACCGTTCTCTTCATAACTGTACGTATACTGGGTATTTATTCAAAAATGTTTGTGATAAATGTTAATGATTGATGTTAACCCACCTTTTTGTCACATTTATTCATAAAACCTTTTAGATTTCTGTTTATGTGCTATTAGGTAAATATACTGTAAATAAACTGCCCTGCAAATCATTTAAATGTCCGTCTGCTTTTAATATACAATCAAAGTACACACACTACTCAAAGACAGGGATATTGGACTTTGGAAAATGGAAAATTTCAAATGGAAAAGGTTCATGCTACAGTGTTGTTATGTAACGAGATTCAGTTCATCAGCATTGAATCAAACAACAGTGGAGGGTTTACAACAACAAACAACATCCAAGGAACTTGTCATGTGGCCGTTGTTAGGTGTTGTCTTGGTGTCTGTCACCTGTCAAGCATGTTGTGAAGAAACGTTTTTTATGAGTTGTGTATGTAACCAACCAAACAAGAAACATTTTACACAATGATGGCCGCTGACATAGATGGATTCCCAGTGATCCCAGTGATCCCAGTGTCCGAGGGGTCAGCAGACATCCGTGCTCACACGCTGGAGGCTGTGACCGCTGCCTGCGGATGCAGCCCATCTGTGCAGACGTTCTCTGAACCCTCGATCACGTTTGAAAGCAAAAAACACCATCAAATATGAAAAAAGAGTGAGTGGTCCATCTTCCACCTTCTGTTATCACCCCCCCCACCACCCGGGGTGTTGTCGAGCCTCATGTCTCAGGGGAGGAGTCTGTTCAGGTCCTCTGCCAAAGATGTCAGGCTGTCCACCTCTACACCAACCACAAAGACTGCTTCCTCACTAATTTGTCCTGGTGGAAGGCGTCCTTCAGGCTGCTGCCCCCCCCCCCCCCCCCCCAGCACACTACTGCTACAGGAGAGGAGCAGTCTCTACCACAGACTGATCTGATAGGTCTGTAGCAGCTCCTTACAGACGTTGAAGGACACCAGTCGGTTCTGTCCCTTCTTGCGCAGAGCGTCTGTGTTGTCATTCCAGTTCATCATCCAGCTGCACTCCGGGTATTTGTAGGTGTGGACCACCCCCACACGCCCCTTTGATGACGACAGGCTCCAGGTTCATTCTGAAGTCAGTGTTCATGCTGACAGTTATCATTCTCATTCCTTGAACGTCACCACACACACACACACACTGTAAGTTTGCTTGTCACTGAGGTCAGGTTCCCCCAAACACAACAAAGAGAACATGGCGTATGAGACCAACAACCCTTTGTACCTTTTCAGCAAAAGAGGCATTCACATTATAAAAAGGTCAAACTGGGTCTTGAATAAAACAGGACAACACCAACAATCTTTGTACAATTTATTATTTTCTTCATATCATTTTACAATCAAACACCAAAAACATGTGTTGTTCTTAGCATGACTTCCTGACATGCTACATGTGTGGCAGCCAGTGAGATTACAGCCAGAAAAGTGGCCATTTTTGTGCGTATTACAAGATGTCATAGATTGGCAGGAAGGCGGGGCGGGGGGATGCATTTGCGAATCGATGGTTTTCTAAGCTGTGTTGGTGCAAGGAGTCAATGTCATACATTAGCTAACAGGTTTAAGTTAATTTTATTAACTTAGTAACTGTGTCTGACTTGTGCACAGACTGAACACAGAAACATGTCAACACTCCAGATTCCACACAAGAAAAATGTCTGCAACTACTATTTCGTCAGGTCCGGGTGAGAGGATTGGATTCTACTTTTTGGCCGTCTGGAGGCGCTCGCTCACATTCTCCCAGTTGATCACGTTCCAAATAGCCTTAACATAGTCTGGGCGTACGTTCTTGTACTGAAGGTAGTAGGCATGCTCCCATACATCAATACCGAGGAGAGGGATGAGACCTAAGGGTCAGACGTGAGAAAACAAGAGGAATTTTGTTTATCTGGCTCACTGACTCAAAAAGGAGAAAGGGAAGATCGAGGACGATGCCAACCTGTTGTTCCCTGCAGAGGGTCCTGGTTAGCACACGCTGCAATGCGCAGCCTTCCACTTTCCTTGTCAAAGCCAAGCCAGCCCCAGCCTGAGCCTTGCACTGCCACTGTAGCTGCTGACATCTTCTCTTTCATCGTCTGGAACGAGCCAAAGTCTCGTTTGATAGCCTCCATCAGCTCCCCTGCAGAGTGTGACACAAAGACAGAGCTACTTCAAAACGGGTTTTAGTGAGAGAAGAGACAGAAGTCACGTTATTTCCCTTGTTTCGACTTCACCTTGGGGCTCTCCGCCTCCGTTTGGAGAGAGGTTCGTCCAGAAGATGGTGTGATTAATGTGGCCTCCTCCATTGAACTTCAGTGCAGGCTGAAGAGCAACCTGTGCTGTGACGTCTCCTAAAACACATGACAAACGTAACCAGGTGAATCAGACCATCTCGATTGGCAACAACTACAAGACACGTATTAGTGAACAGTTGAAATTTAAATAACGTCATTTACTTATTCAAAACAACACATTTCTATGTATACAGAAAGAGGCTGACTAGTTTGTGTGAGTTGCTGGCTTTTACCCTTTGCAAGAGCCTCTTGATACTTCTCCTCTGTCACATTGAGGTTGTTAACATACGTGGCGTGGTGCTTGCTGTGGTGGAGCTGCATTATCTCTGCGTTGATGTGGGGCTCCAGGGCACCATAGTCGTAGGTCAGGTCAGGCAGCGTGTGCTTCTGCCTGGATGCAGCAACCTGGTTCAGAGTCTGGCCGAGACTGGCTGCACACCTGAAACAAGTGGAGAGGAACAAACCTTTGATAGATCAGGGATTGAATACTGCACAGAAGTCTGCACGCAACCAGGTCTGTGATTATGTTGTACAATACCTGTCGAAAGTAGCCTGACTCTGGGTATTTCCTGTATATTAATCATTAATGATACTTGACTTTAAGTGACCTCAATTTCACATGTTGATTTTAGATCAATCCAAGGTAGTAGGTTGCAGGTTCTCTGAACAGGTGCACGTGTCTCAATGCAATCATATTTAAATAGCAACTGGCAACAAACGGCAGTAGTGTGGGGCTGCATGATGTCACACAGAGTGTCTTAAATTAGTGGTACGCCACGAGCTATACTAGCCGCGCAGCTAAATTAAGTTAGCATGCTAGCCGTTAGCTTTTGATAGCACAACTGCCTCAAGTTCACGACAGCTTACGGAACTGACAAAACTATAGAGTCATCGTGGAATCTTTAAATAGCGCAGTACCACTTCCCAGTGCGTTATTCTAAATTTTACCTGTGTATCTGACCAACTCTGCAAAGCATGTTCTCGATTGCACCCGCAGACAGTCAGACTCCTCCTGCCCTTGACGTGCGGTTTCAAGTTGAAATCGCAGGCGACCGTACCATTATCGTCAAGTAGTAGGGTTGTTACATGTGTACAGGACTACAAACATTCATCTGGCGTGTTAAAGCTGAAGCTAACTGCATAATACTAGATATAAAGACTCCATCGATATATAGATTATTATTATTATTATTGTTGTTGTTGTTATTATTATTATTATTATTATTATTATTATTAGTCGTAGTTTTATCTGTATGACATCATGTATCCAGTTTATAGGGATAATAAAATAAATAATGCATGACATGAATGGTATCTTCCAAACGTCAGCGGAATAACAGAGATCGTCTATACTAAAGATGATTAATTCCGTAGAAAATGGAGTGTAATAAACTCATTAAAACTTCAATATTTGTGGTGATTTTTAAATTTGTGGTGAATTTTAAAAATCTGTTAAACTGTTGCATTTGAATTATTGTGTTAAATTAATTCGGAGTGTAGAACGTCTAATTTCAATATACACCTGACCTGAGATCAAAACGCAAATACCATTTTTTGTCAACACAATATCACAGGCTGTTACTTTAACTTGTGAAATCTAGTTCGAACCATGGGTTTCTGCCCATGTGTTCCTGTCTCTGTAGAGGTAGATGTTCGTGCCCGAAGTAAAACACGAGTGAGTGCTCCTGTTTTCCCATGCTCTCTCTGATCGCACTCAGCAGCGAGTGCAGCAGCCCGGCAGCTTGAGCCGTTCTGTCCTGCCCTAACCGAGGAAGATGACGGTGTTCACGCCGGAGTGACCCAACACAATATAAATTCTTCGTTTATTTTAACGTACTTGCTATTTTGCGTGTTCTTCAAGAATCCTTAAAGCCCAGACGTCCCTTAAAACGCCGGGATCAGAGTGTCTGGTAAGTGCTGGTGTGGTTGAAGGCCTGATATCTGCATCGAAGAGCCCGCTAGTTTCAGGAAAAGGAGCGCAAGGGAGGGAGTCGTTTCCTTCACCGCCATTTTGTGATAACAAGGTGCTGAAAACAGCAAAGAATTGCATGCTGCGCGGCTTGACATTAAGAAAATATTGTGTCGGATAAAGCGAGTCTCATAGTGTGTATGTATTTTGCAAACCGATGCTAAGTATTCTTAGCAACCGACAGTTATGCTTCGCTTATTTTCTATTTCTAGTCGCTGACTGCCACAGCGGCACTGTCACGTTAAAACTCGACGGCTCCTGTTAAATGTCGATGCTGTAGTGTTTCAGCAGCACTCCTGTATACACTATTGCCTTTAACGTGTGCATGGTATGTTTCTTAAATTAGTAGTAGCCGTGGAGCAAAGTAGCCGTATGTTTGAACGCGGCGGCTGCTAGCTAACGCGTCACAGCCCGAAACGATGCAGTCATGTTCACAAACGACACTTCGATTAACGACGTTGTTGTGTTTGCAGAGTTCACAATGACCAACGAGGAGCCTCTTCCCAAAAAGGTGAACCTGTTTTTATAAAAAATATTATTTTATACAAAACCATAACACAATCCACCATTGCATAGTGTTTGAAATGAATTTGTTTTTCATCTAAACTGCCTTTGCTTGTCTTTTCATCCAGGTTCGCCTTAGTGAATCTGATATGAAGACGTTGACCAGAGAGGAGCTGTGTACGAGGTAGGTTACCACCTCTGAGATCTGACATGAATCGTACTGTGTGGATCAGTGATGTGTCTGTTGATCATTCACACGTTCCTCCCTCCTCAGGTGGAAACAGCATGAAGCTTATGTGCAGGTCCTGGAGTCCAAATATGCAGAGCTGTGTTGTAAGTACATCTACTGTCAAAGTCGCTGTAAAGACCAACTTGTATTTGTGGCTGTTGTAGCAGTATGCTGTGTGCCTTCTGTAAAGGAATTCTCCTCTGATGCGTTTGCTTTCACCCCTGGCTGTCTTAGCCAATGATGTAACAGGCCTGAAGGAGTCAGAGGAGAAGCTCAAGCAGCAGCAGCAGGAGTCTGCACGCAGGGAGAACATCTTGGTCATGCGGCTTGCCACCAAGGAACAAGAAATGCAAGAGTGCACAGTATGTACCTCTTTTACATGTCGGGTTTTGATAGAATAACTTATCTTGCCTGAGAGTAGATACACTGGCGGCTAACGCGTTGTGTAAGACTTCCTCCTGTCATTGCTTCATCCTGGCAGTTTTCCAACCACTACCATCTACTTTCACTCCTGACTTGTGGCTTAATATGTAGGTTATTTGTAATTTGCAAACCTGCCTCCAGACCTATTTACTTACGTTTCAGTTCTGTGCGTTGTTTTCGTCGAGCAGCCGTGTCAAAGAGGGATTTACACTCTCCATCAGCTGACTGCTGCAGCGCCGTGTTGTCATTGTTCATCACTGAATGGAGGCTAAAGGTGGAGGGATTCCTTTGCTCCTGTCAGATTGACAGCTCAGTGGATCACCTATCGACCGGAGGGCAGCACATGTCGCTCTTAAGATGCTGCTCAGAGTTTTAGACTCTGAACGGTTTAGTAGCTGGTTGTTGTATCATTTGGGTACTCGAGGAATTAAATCGATGATCCAGTGTAATACCTGAAACGACTCAAAATGTTTATGCAACTTGGAAAAAGCAAAAACACAAACAAAAAGCTGCTCGTTTTTTTGTTTGTTTGTTGTTGTTTATTGTCACTTGTGGTCCATTTTTTTTCCTCCTGAAACTCCTTAAAGTCTACACACCACAAATCTCCACCTTTGCCATTGTCCAGACACTTCCCTGTTCACTAACACTGTTTTGTTCTATCCTGTAGACCCAGATCCAGTACCTCAAGCAAGTCCAGCAGCCGAGCGCCGCCCAGCTGCGGTCGTCCATGGTGGATCCGGCCATCAACTTGTTTTTCCTCAAAATGAAGGCTGAACTGGAACAGACTAAAGACAAACTGGAGCAGGCCCAAAATGAACTGAGTGCCTGGAAATTTACACCTGATAGGTAAAGACAATCAAAATAACACCCCCACCTCCCCCCAAAAAGCCAAGACTTCCTCACGCCCCCCCACCCTCACTCTCACTGCAGGCATGCAGGAACAATGGTGGGGGGAAGGTTACTCACCCCGAGACTCAGACTTGACAAAAAGCCAGTCACTACCCCACAACACTGCCATGTTTTTGTACTCTTTTGTACTCTCTACTCACCGTGGCAGCCACACATCACGTAAATACACCGAAAAGACAGTACGGTCAGGTGACACTTGGGTTTCAGCTCGCTCCCCCTCGTATCCCCTCGCCGTCCGAGGGCCTGAAGGAGTCCGGACTGTTCCTGAAGAGGTGGTCACTCCCTCCCCAACACGGATACACCCGCCCCCGCCAGCTCAAAGCAGACAGTCGCTACATTAAGTATGGGGGGGGGTTACGGCGGGGCGGCAGGGGGC
>CAAKHB010003688.1:0-10159 GCA_901007665.1 Aeoliscus strigatus
TTGTGTTTATAATGTCCTTGTTTCAATACATATATGGCGTCATTGGCCTTTGAATTACATTTGCATATGGCTGTGATGGATGAAGCATTAGACCTGTGTCCTGTCACTGATGCTGATAGAGACATGCAGACAGAGTCATTTGTCTGCTTTAATGTAAATAATGACATTTCAAGTTGATCGTTGTGTCTTTGATATTTTAAATTCCTCTCCAGATGAAGTACACTTTCAATGAGTAACATGTCTACCGTTCATTAGACCTGTTTTGAGGTGCAGGGTGGTGTTGGGGGTTTGTTATTTTGTTTGATGACTTTGGGACTAGTTAATAGTCAAGAGTCAATCCTCAAAGAGTCTAGAAACAGAGGTCATGGAATCACCACACGTATTTGATCTCAGCCAACTAATGAAAACATTTATAGTGAGTTCACACACAAACATTCACTGTCTCTGTATTATTGTGTCTGTTGTTGAATACAAACTCATGTTGATACTCAGCAGATGAACCCAGTATGGTGCTGATGTTCTACAACTCATACGAGATGATGTTTTTTGGTCTCTGTCTCTGTCTAGAGCCGAACTAGTCTCGGTCCTGACATGGTCTTGGTCTTGGTCTTGATCCTCTCTGGTCTTGGTAGTGTCCTGGTCTCGGTTTGGGCGGTCTTGACTACATGTCTAGTGAACCCCTTGGAGATCTTAGACAGTAAAATGCTGAACTAAAATGCTAAACCAAACTGCTAAAATCTGGATCCCGCTAAAATCGAATTACCAAATTTCATTTATGAAATCGCAGCTTTAATGGAAGACACACCCGAGCCCCATGATCTACCTTCTGCAGCAGAGAGAGGCAGATAAGAGGAGGATGAGGTAGAGAGGAAAGAGGGTAAACGGGCATTAAGTCATGGCCCTCATTATCAAATGTCATGAATGGTGGATAGAAAACTGATTGAAAGGGGCTCAGAAGACGGCAGAGGGGTGTTTTTTCCCGATAAATTCAGCAAGCGCGTGAGGAAAAGGGATGTTAATGATAAACTGAGAGAGAGTGAGAGAGGAGAGAAGGAGTGATTTACCAACAAAATAAAATCAGGGTCATCTATGGTGCAAGAGATAATAGAATGAGCAGGGCGAGTCTCTGATGCACACGTGTGACGGACGGAGGAACCTGGTCAGCCTTCATAAGCCATTAATTTACACAATCCCGATCACACACTAATATTTCATCTGTGCTACATTTGCAGTCTAACATCCACTGAGGCCATGAGCCATTACCACTGGCCAGGATCACAGCATGGTGGCCCACTCAGAGCAATGAGATAGAAGGAGGTGGAAAGTGAGAAACAGGGCAGGCAGGAAGGAGATGGGGGGTGGAGGATAGAGGACAAAAGGGGGATAATGGCACAGAAGAGGAGGATGGTGATGAGAGTGGATGGAGGTTTCTGAATGTGCCATTATGAAGCATGAAATGGAGAAAATCAAATGGGCAAAAACACGTGAGGGATGGGCAGAGAGAAAGTGATTGAGATGAGGGTTGAGTGAGAGTACAGGTGGTGAAAGACACCGAGAGATGTGGACGGGAGATTGCACGTCTCTAATTATGTCCCCTTTCACTGCCAGAGACACAGACATAAAGCCTACCTCTCTAAAAGCCTTTACTTGTTTTCTTCCATGTGACACAGAGGCTGTTTTCAAGGCACCAAATGAACACATGCTAATATTGGCCCAAACATTGTCCTCAACCAGCCATTCGATGGGCTTTGCTTCACGTGAAGTCAAAGCTCCAGCTGCTTTTGTGGAGCTCTGTCTACCCATCTGACCATTCAGCTTCCTCTCATCACTTTGGAGGTCCATCATGGTGCGTATGTACCCTTCAGTTGGTGGAATCTCACAAAGGTAATGCACTTTTTCTCAATACCATACCAAGATATCACAAATCAGGGAAATGTCCATCAATTGATTGAGCTAATTATAATCTCACCAGTGTACTAGATACCAGTAGCTCAGTTTTATTCATCAGCATATTGCATCTTTATGCTAAAGTCCCAGCCATGAATTCTGATCATATTTGATAGCAGATGTGACTTCAGTCACACTTTAAGGGTAATTTCTGTCTTTTTAGGTTAATTATGTGCTAGAGCACACATCTGAAGCCTAGAGTTATGAACAAGGACTCAGTCCCAGTTTGTTTTAGTCATTTTCTTTCTGTGATCAGCCACAGCTGCTCATTGTTTCTGAATTTCTGTACGTCTGTGGAGGTTCTGTGGAGGTACGTGCTTCCTCGACTGTCGACTGTGTTGATTTGACAGCATGTACATAGGTGTGTTACTTGTAGAGGATTTACTATTTGATTAAAGTCTGAATACTCCCTCACCTCCCTGACAGCCCCTTGAAACACAGACGATAGAGTTGGTTTTATTCCAGGGATAGAGCAGCGCAACAATTCACTGAGCCCCTCTTCATGATGCCACATGACCGGACTTAGTGGTGAATAATCAGTGATCGTACATGTGAACGGTCTTTCCTGGGCATCGGTTATGACCCTCTCTCGGTCCTACAGATGTACATGAAGACGGAGCAGGGAAATATCCTTTTGATACGTGAGTGACAGGGCACTCTGAACACAACTTTGTTTGCCATCACTGCAGGAGCAGTAGAACTTGAGCGAAGGGCTCTGACAGGCCCAGTGGGGAGGAGATTGCTCTGTCCCTGATTGGATGATTAGGGTCTGCAGGGGCTCAAATCAGACGTTTTCAGGAAGAGAGTGGTTTGGTTAAGTGGACTAGCACAGCGTGTGCGCTGTGTGGGATCTTTTTGTGTGTGAGCTCTTTGTGTGAATGTGAGTTTCTGCATTAGTGCCTTCTGTGAATGTGTGTCTGGTCAGAAATAGGTCCAGGTTTATATGTAAGGTACATGTGTTAGTATCAGTATGGGATGAAGAGTGAGATCTACATTTGGGGAGGAGCTAATACACTGGGTTTGATCTCCTCCACTGTAATAGGTACACACTAATAAATGACAGCACCTACCAGCAAACTGAAGTCGTATTGTGAAAAAGAAAAAACACCTTGAAAACATCAAATTTGAGGTTTGAATGAAGTAAAACACCAACAACAAAGAGACCAGGTATCCTTCAAGGCACGAGGGGCTGTTTTTCACTGAAAACACTGTATCGTTATACTGTAGATAAGTACTAATTATGCCATTTTGATTATATTTGATTAAACCATTCTCCTCACACCCAGAAATCACACAATCTCATTGAAGAAGTAATTTCCTACTTCAAAAGCTAATTAAGCCAATCAGAGCACAAAGGACCGGCTCTTGCCATGACCCAGCATGCATGAATTTTAATCATCTAACAAAGTTTTTCTGTTTTGTGACTTGTAAAGTTTTGATGTTATTTCCGATTGGCCCACAACTGTGTTTCCTGTCACTGAGCCCAACTCGTGCCGTTCAGGTCATCGGCAGATGTGTTGCGAACATGTGTCATTGCGTCGTTTGAGTTTGACGTAGGCTTGATTTATTTGTTTAATATATATACTGTACTGCTATATACTGTATTGTAAGTTTACTACATGTGTTGGTGTCTGATTCAGTTAATTCACTCAAAGATTTGTTCTTTTGAACAAATCGTTTACGTCCAAGACCACTCTACAGTTCTTTACACTTTCATAGTGGATAGATGCAGCGTAAAGCTGCGTTCAGCCACGTGTGTTTCCAATCGTGTCTTTTGAACACTGAACCCCACAGCACAGACATATTTATCAGAGGGGACTCCCTGCCAAGCTGGCGCCGTTCTGGTACTTCAAATGGTGCATGATGGGAGTTGTGGTGTGTCATGTACCGTTAATGTTTCTATCAGCAGAGGAGGGGGCCAATATTCTGCTTTCTGCAAGTGTGTTATATTATGGCGACAATCTTAAACCAGGTCAAAAAATACCCGAGAGCCTGAGATGTAGTTTGGACCCAAAAATGCAGAGAAACCACCACACACGGACACAGGGAACGTTTGGGGAACAGACGGTTTATTGCACAAGCATGTGACAAACAAGCACGAGAACAAACTCGATCAGGAGTAGAAAAGATGCATCTATATTCTGTATTTTATGCCTACATACATTTCTGTTGTACATTCAATTAAATATTACATGTTTACGATTCATCTCCCCCCATATTTCTGGCATCTTTTCTCTTTACACTTTGCTGCAGTAAAGCTGTCAATTTGTCCAATGTGGGACAATGTTGACACTAGCTCTTGCAGTCCAACGTGTCCAGGCCTCTGTACTATTTTAGATGTGAGCACTCTGTTGATAACAAATGAATAAATTATCTAACCTTAAGGACACAGCTGCCCCTGACAGTGGAGGGACAAATGATAAAAGTCAGTTGATGAAAAATGCTGTGAAAATCTGTGTTGCTGCAGGAAACCATGAACATTTGATCTTCCACACGATTCTCCAGCTTTGTCAAGACAAGAACACTGATGCTCTGTTGCAGCTTTAACCTCTTTCTGAAACAATACATCTAATCGAATCAAGATGGTTCTGTGTGTGTGTGTGCGTGTGTGCGTGTGTGTGTATGTAGTGCATGTGTGCATGGCCATGGCCGTCTTGACCATTCTGCTCCAAAGCTAACTTTGACCACGATTCTGCCAAGTTCACGGGCCAAAAACATCACATGCTTTCCAATCAGAAAGGCAAACACATCCCAGTCCAGAGACAATAAGTGGAAACGTGCAGTTACATGCATCCACTTGCATGTCCGGCAACAGAACCTTTCACACTGAGCTGAAACCGCTCTTGGAGAGCTCAACTCGTCTTATCCACGATTTTCTAGAGCACACGCTCTGACATTTCTATGTGTGCTTGTTTGCATGTTTGTTAGCATGTTTGTAGCTGTATAAGTCACACAATCACACACCCACGCCCCAGGTGGGTACCCTTTGCTAACTCGCAGCTCAGCGATTAAACAGGTGGAATCCTGTGGAACTGCTAGCGCCAACCAGCACCATGGTCCAACAAGACATTGGCATTTCATGATCTTAACACACTCTTCTGACAGCCTGGAGTTTAGATCCTTACTCCAAGTTATTAAAATAAAGGAGTGCTCAAGAGTGAGTGATGGACAGATGTGTGTGTGTGTGTGTGTGTGTGCGCGTGCGTGTGTGTGAGAGAGAAAGGTTGGGAGTTGTGAGAACATGTTCTGTCTCCTGTGTCTTATCATTGTGGTTGGCGAGGCCGGGTGTTCATGTGTGCGATGCATGTGGTTGTCGGAGTGTGTAATGTAAACTGTGTGTGCTGTCCTGTTATTTTGTACTTTCACAGCAAACATCTGTTCAGTCGTCTCCACAGGGACCGCGGACCCTCCTGGTAACTACTACTGTGATACCAGCAGCTAATGAGCCTGTCTGACAGACACGTACTTATGTTCACCAGCGTGTATGTATACAATACGTGTTTATTCAGGACATTTTACACAGACACACACTCTTCAAAGTGCTAATGCGTGTCTAATCCCTGAGGGGGGGTTAGTGAATGTACGTTCAGTGGTGGAAACATCATCATGTGTGTCAGGCAGTATAATACAGTATGTGTTATGCATCATCTACTCCGTCAAACTAAAACTCCAGAGTACAACGTCTCTAATTAATCAAACCAGTCAACTTGCTCTGGGGATGCGTCACGTCATCTGTTCAGCTGTGACAACTGCAGAAAGAAACAAAAAATGCCTTGTGAAAATTGTTTTTTAACTCAGAGTTTGAAGCCACACAAAGAGAGAGAGAGGAGAAAGGGAAGACATGGTTTTTAATTTATTGCGATGCCTTTAAATTACTTCAGGAATTGTCAAGTTTCTGCTTGATGAGCTCAAAGTCCAATTACATTTACTGGGCCGCTTTTAAATGCAACACATAAATGTTGTGTTAGCTTTGCAAGCATCTCGGTTGGCAGTGAAAAGAAGTCAATGAAGGCGCTCGATGCAAATGTCTCGTAGGTGATGTTACAGCACAGTCGCAAGAGAGCTTTAGCGCTGAAATCAAAGATTTAGAAGGGGTTCATTTCTTTCCACTAGGCTTGAATTCTAGTTAAGGTTTGACAAGTGTGTGTCTGATGGAACAGCAGCTTGGAATGGAAATGTCTGGAGGAAGAGCAGGAGAGAACATAAATTAGCAGATAAAGGTCAGTGTTGTGACTATACACACAGTCACAGCAGACAGTGTAGAGAGAGTGTGGCGAGGCTGTTCATGCTAAAAATATAGGCACTTACAAGGCAGTAATACACTTCAGTCATGAAATCGACCATCTGGAATGAAAAACAGAGGTTACAGGGGTTAAAACAACACTGGAATGTTGTATACTCCTGAAACATTTATACTGCTCTGTATCCTACAAATAGAAGCAAATACCATGTTTTTATGACTTTCTTATGGAGGATTATACAGTGGGATTTCATCTTTTCTCTTTGACTGGACATAAAGAAGAACATCTCATCTGTTTGCAACCGCCTACTCATCTATCTATTTATTCCTCTTCTTATTATTGTGCTTTGACTGTCATTGCTGTTGTGTGTAATTGTTTTATCACGCTCCTGTTGTGTCAGCAGCTGTCGGAGGGTCGTGGTGTTGTCCATTTTGGATTGACAGCTGACACCTGGATGGAATGAGTCCACAGTGTGGTCCACAGGCCTTCCTGTTAACCTAGCAGCCTAGCTGGCAGAGGCCGCTAGCTTCAGCCCATGGGCGCGAGCATCACTCACTGCCGTTTTTTGTAAGGCATCCTTGAACCACATACAACCACACTCGTATGTACCTGCAACCATCCAAATATATACTATATATTGTATCCACCAGGGTCTAGGAAGTTATTTTCAAAGTGTGACTCATTAGCAAGTTCCCCTGTTGAAAATGTAACTGGACTTTATCAAAGTAATGTAACTTATTACATGATGACTTTTTTCTAAATGTTGAATGAATGTTGTCAACTGCATGGGTCAGGGTTTGAACTGACAGCAGCACCGACACTGACGACTGTCACACTGCTTTAAAATCCAAAACGTAAAAAAAATAAAATAAAATAAAAATGATATTAATGATATTGTCAAAGAAGTTGCCAAGACTTTTGAATAAATTCAGATGTGAATTTAATTGTAATCATGAATGCTTACAGAAGTAACTAATTTAATTACACGTTTTCACAAGTAATGAAACGATTCCAGTTATATTTATTTTGTAACCAAATCATGTTATAGTTGCATCCGATGGTTGGTTTCCACACACAAATAAGCACTTCTTGGGCCAACAGACACTCCAGTAAAACCGAACAAACATCACCTTGACGGAGGCGAACTGGTAAATTTCTGGTTTCTGTAATGTGCTGCAGGAGATGGAACAGATGAAACAGCCCCCCTGAGTCTAATGTACACATTTCTCACTGACGCTGGCTGAGGCATGAGATGAACATCGATACGCTGCAGCCTTACAGTAAAAGTAGAATAATCAGGGCTCAATGACGAGTGAAATTGAAATCTACCGAGCCTGTCATCTGCTTACGGACAAACTGGAGACCTCAGACGTCTTCAGCTGAGGACCCGGCTGTGGAGAACAGAGTTATATCCAAACAGGCAGATATGTGTCAAACCTGCTGCTTTCATGTCATTTGTAGGGATTAAATCTTGTCCATTCCCCTTTCTACTCATTCACAGCAACACTGGAGGATTTCACTCATTTCACTCAGGTCCCTCGTCTACGATTCAAACAAACGCTGAAACGAAGGAAAGGTTTTAGAAGGGGGTGGGGGAGGTTGGAGGTCCATTGCACACACGCACTGTACAGTTTAGTGACACACACACTGTGTAGGACACATTGTCTCCTCCACGTGTAAACCTTATTCTACAATATACTATTCTACAAGTGTTCATGTTCCACAAGTATAAAAATAAAGTTCTACATACGTTTTACAATACAATGTTACACCACATTTCACAAATATCTCCTCCACAATACTGTATTCCACGAACTGGAACCTTTGCTCGTCTTTGAAAGAGATGTCCAACGCGCTGACACCTGACACCAGTCACTTGGAATGACTGGTCTTCATCAAGGGCAGCCATCTTTGTTGTGTACATAGCCAAGGTGCCTGCCCAGCACTGTTGGCATTCTGCTAAGCCCCGCCCACAGACTCTCTACATCGCTCTTAGCCCGCCTACATCAGCAAGACCAATGGGATTGGTTTCCTGGAATTGCATCGTTAATGACCTTCATCTAAGTTTGCTGGTGGGATAAGCACACAAACGCTGGCACGTGACTCTTGGCAGGAATATTTTTGTGCAGAGAGTTGGCGAATAGTCCAGGGTGTACGCTGACATTCACCCACCGACCGTAACCACAACTGGAGTAAAGACGATCTGCAAATGTCTTCAGTGGTCGCGTTCTGTAACAGCGGTTCCTCAGAAAGACACAACACATTTTGTTCCGTTATCACCACAGTAACACTGTCGATCAACATGGAGGCCAAGGAAGGAGACGGGCGTGGCCCAAGCAAGGCAGCTTTTTTTTCTCATCTGACAGCTAAATGCTCGAGCTCTAGCAGAGCAAGCACACGAGCTTCTGTCAACAGTGACTGCTTTGTCATTATGTCTAGAACCTCGTTTGGTCAGTCTGCTTTCTCCATCAAAGGGGAAAACTTATGGAACCCTCTGCCAACACACTTAAAACTGGAGACAAATGCCAACCTCAGCCTCAACAGAGGCATTAAAGAGGCTAACATCCCAGCAGAAATGTGAACATATTTAGTCAGAATCAGTATGTTTGTTGTAATCATGGACCTCTTGCTCTGTTTATAATTTGTAATGTATTTGTCATTTTTATTACCTTATAAATGTTGTATGTACTGGCCAACTTATGAACTATATCAGCCACCTATGGACTGGTGTTGAGAATTAGCACTTGTGCTACATACACCCATGCAAAACATCTGGTCTCTCCTTGTGTTTGTACTAATGTAATTTGTTATGTCCATATTAAATTTAAAAAAAAAGGAAAAAGGATTAAAAAAAGCCAGAGGAGGTGGATTATTTGGAAAGATTTAACCCCTGACTTCACTGAAATACAGGTAATGAAAGTTTACTTTAGAGTGAGGCGGTTACAGAGGAGAGCAGTGGAGGTATGAAGAACAACATGTAACAGCGGGTTCAAAGATTAGAGAGAGAACTTGACAACGAGCTGGAGAACAAGAACGCTGTGGAGTGTTCTGGAAATAGGAATAGGAAAGTTATCATGACCTGCTTGGCTGAGAACCTCCACTGACACTCTGTACCGTTCAGCATGACTTCCAACTCAAACCACCGTACATCTGTTGTTCTGACCCTCAGATACCACCCAGAGGAGCGCCCCCTACCTTCAGTAGGCGACATTACAAAATATAACATGATTTTTTGTCTTTGTATTGTGGGTTTTATACTTCTTTGCAGACATTCAGTAAAAAGACTTTATCATCTGAAGACGACACAAGTGTGGCGACCGGATGGACGAACGACTCACTACAACACATGAGAAACAGGGGCGGGCCGTTTCTGGGTGGGGATCAAGTCGCTCTCCAAATAAGCAACCAACAGCTTTCAGTTTCCTGAAATGAGTCAATATTTCTTTTGTTTCATCTCTCATGTAAACAAAACATGAATGAAAGACAAATGTCATCATGCTGGGCTGTTTATTTCACTTTTTTATTGTGCTGCCATGACAGACTCCAAGACCCCCCACTCCCACACACACACACACACACACACACACACACACACACCATCCAGCTTGTATTTCCATTCTCGAAAGAACACAATCACACTCACTCACTCTGTCCTCTTAACCAACCGTCCAAAGAACGTCTGGTACCAAATACATAAATATTGTTTTCATTATCTTCAGTTCAAATTGTCATCAATTTGGTCATAATGTATATACATATTTTTTTTATTTAACATGTTCCACATCCCTACAGTGGCTCTCAGCTCCTACCATCAGTGTATTTCTTCATTATCTGAGCGGCAAAGTGAGATCTTATCCTGCTACAGGTCTTACCTACACAGGAGGTGGATTCATCCATCACGACGGCCATGTTGCTTTCACGAAGTTCATGACTGAACACATTAGATGCAGGAGGCTGAAACTGAATAAGAG